>OMKZ01009832.1:1266-18387 GCA_900302535.1 Neoniphon sammara | reverse complement strand
AAAGCTTTGCCCGACTGGAGGTGTGTGTATGTGTGTGTGTGTGTGTGTGTGTGTGTGTGTGTGTGTGTGTGTGTGTGTGTTTACCCTTTGTCCCCCAACTGCACTCTGAGCTGGCTGATGTACAGCTCTCTCTCCTCCATTGCTTGTCTCTTCACCAGACTCAGGAACTCTCCATTTTTACCATCTGCCCCCTACAGAATACAAAATCAAACCATGTGCCATTTTGAGCCTGGCCATCACAATGCCACACTGACACCTTATTCAGTGAAGAATGAAAAGGGCCAGTGATGATGCATGTGACCTTATGACTGGGCGTTCTGCCAAGAACTGTGAAGTAACCTCCGAAATATCCAGCTCTCCTAATGCTCTTTTTACTGACCAGGACATGCCTTAAACATTTTAGCATAAGCTGCAATGCTAAGCGCACAATACAAATGACACTTTGACCTAGACAGAGATGTTATAATAATTACAGATTGCCCACATGGGCTTTGCAACCCGAGACACTTAATATATCAGGCACAACAGAGGTTAAAAACACACAACAGCTACAATCAAGTAAAAATACCTATCATGTAGGTAGAAAACATGTAACTCTGCTTTGCTTCCAAATAATGTTTGACCATTGGGTAATCAGTATTGCCAGTGTGTGTGACTGTTTTATGTTCGGACTCACATATTTTCCTTTGGGCTCGGCCAACATAAGCCCTAACATATGGAGTCATTTACCAATACACAGGATGTGATATAACAAGCCCCTGTTCCATAATCCTGGCTGAGGATTTATAGAGAAGCCTGATTCATATGTTAGGATGACGCACTGCAGTGACCGTAGGGGACGTTAGGCTACATAAATGCAGAACCATTAGATGCCAACACCGTTCACTAGCCACCTGAGCTAAAAGTTGCAGGGCTGAATGTGTGAGTGCAGGTTGGTCATGGGTTTTATCAAGTGGGTTCCTCCCATCACAGATGTTTGCACTTAGGCTTATCCCTACTTCCCAAAATTACTCAGCAATTCCTAAACTCACTGTTGGTCTCAACAACAATAAGCTGATGGGACAGCAGACACTGAACAGTTCAGAAACCACACTGTATTAGCAGTGTGCTTATTGCCGGACCACCGCCAAGTTGGAAGGCCTAGAAACTGGTATGTCACTCACTGACTTACTGACTTTGACTGACCTTTCTCAGAATGTATAGTGGAGCCTCCTAGTGGCAACATTAAACATTGCTAGGGATGGTGCAGAACTAACCTACTGGACCCTCCTAGCAGTGACAACTACACATTGTTAGGGACGGGTCCGGCAAGCACAGCCCTGGCTGTTCTAGTTTATGTAAGACAGTTATGCCAAAAGCTGAGAGAAGCGGGGTCGTCATCGGCTGCATGAGCTGCACCTGGGCCTGGTGCGCTCTGCTCCATAAAACATTCATTCTTGGGAGATGTCCTCCTCTCTCTCCTCTCTCCTCCACGGCGGCATGGCAGCGACATGCCCTTTTGGTTCAGTTCTTCCACATACACTGTCTCACACCCATACATGCTTACACAACTGATCACTGACCTCCACGTTTGTTCTGTTCTTTATTATTATTTCGTAAAATAAATCTGTTTGTTAACTTCCACTTGTCTGATCTCCCAACCTTGTCCGAGCCTTTGAGCCAGGCTGTGACACTGTATAAATCTAAGATAGCACTGAAGCATCAAATCAAAGAAAGTGATCTAGTGATTGGACAGATGTTCTGTATCGGAGCAATAGTCACTTATGATCAGTCTGAGTGGAGGCTGAAAAGGATTTTTGCCAAAAAAAAAAAAATCCATCATAGCAAGTCATTTAGTCTCATATTCAGTCTTAAAGTTTTGTTTTTCTTCAAACACTGTAAAATATCTGCCAGTAGGATGAGATAATCCCACATGTTTCCAATACTAATTAACTTGTTTCTAGAATTTTCTTGAAAGTGTAATTTTTCTGATACTAGTGGGCTGATCTGCCTTATTTTGCCTTGTTTCAACACAACATATTTTCCCAGAAAAATACCTGAAACAAATGAAACTGAATTGGAAACAAGTGGGATTATTTCAACCCACTGGCAGGTTTTTTCACCTATTTTAAGAAAAGCATGATTTTAAAACTGAATATGAGACAAAATGACTTGTTAAGATGGAGATTTTTTTTTGCAGTACAGAGGTAAAAGCATATTAGATTCCACTGTATTTAAGACCATATTGTGATATGTCATGTTCTGATTTAATTATGTTAACCAGATCACGTAGTAGGTGATGCGAGCAGCAAGAATGTCCAATGCAATACAATAGCCACCTTTGTCAGCTGGTTTTATTATAGTGTCTGTTTTGCTGGCATTCTTGTCACACACCTTTTTTCAGGGGTGACATTTTTGTATTTTGAACCCATGTCATTTTTTAAAATACTAAATTTAGATATTTTTTCAACAAGCTTGCCAAATGTTGTCATGACAGGCCTCAGGTTGGCTGACAAGATGAAAGTAGACGGTGTCCCAGAGGAAGGAGTTAAGTAGGACACATCTGTTTTACCTCCATCATCCGAGGCATCAGTTGCTGTATGCCTTATATGCCATCTATTAAGAGTATTAAGGGGAGGGGAGGGTTGAACATTTTAAATGCAGACGGTGCTCTTGTGGCCGCCAGCCGCAGGTGTTTTAGCATATAATTGTACATTTAGTGTCCTATGTAATGTGTTCTCACTGTGTTTTAACCTTGACTGCCACCAGAATTTCCACTGGTGGGAAAATAAAGATTGATTCATGCAGATGTTGTATTTAAGCTATAGCATTTGGGTTCTGGGTAATGGAGAAAGGTCTGTCCTCTACAAAACATTGTCTGTGAGGGTTATGTCCTTCATAGTCAGCATCAACGAATGCAATTGTCTGGTCTTCCATGTTGAAAGTTAACTTCTCAGATCTCTGATATTGAGGTTGAAGCTGTCACTTTCTATTGGACTGATTACAGCTTGTGAAATCTCATTTTTCCCTCAAGGTCTCTTTCCAAAGCTTTGTCCGCTTCCCTCTCCATCTCGGCGGCATTCACATGCCAAGGGTGTTCCCTGATTCTGGCCTCCGCCGTCTGAAGTGTTTGCAGCCTCTCCCTTTTCAGATCAGAAGCTCTAAATCCATCCAAGGACTTGTTAAGAATGTAATCCTGTCTCTTCGCAATGTCTGGATCTATTTGTTCTGATGAATGGGATTTCAGTTAAAGGTAAAGGCCCAGAGGGGTCGTGTTCTGTCTTACCCTTAGTTTAAGACTTACACAAAGACCATTCATACAGAAGACACAATTTCTTCATAAAGCTGCACTCAAGAACAAATAGAGAATAAATGTATTATGGGGATATAAGTTCATCTGTGATCTATAAGTCATCAATAAACCACCCTGTTCTTGTTTGTCCTCAAGCCAGAAAGTTAATGTCTTAAAGGAATACTCCAACATTTTGGGCAAAATACCCTTTTTCCAACATACATCCAGTGGTTCAGTTCCTATGGGTAGCATTTCCTGTTAGCTTACCATAAAGACTTAGCATAAAGTTTATAAGAGTCATTAGCCTAGCTCCGTCAAAGTAAAAGATAAATAAATAAATAAATAAATAAATAAATAAATAAATAAATAAATAAATACAGCAACTCCAAAGCCGTCTTATTTACATAATGTATCGTGTATTTGAAATACACGTATTGGAATTATAAAAAAACAAAAAACATAAAAAAACAAAAACAAGGGTAGTTTTAGGAGAAGTTAGATGGTAGGAACTATAACCACTGAACACATATGTTCAGCGGTTATAGTTCGTACCATCTAACTTCTCCTAAAACAACTCTCATTTAAAAAAAAAAAATCCAAGACATGTATTTCAAATACACAATACACTGTAAATATGAAACCTTCGGAGTTACTGTAAGGTTTATTTTTTTCACTTTGACGGAGCTAGGCTAATGACTCCTGTAGACTTCAAGTCTTTATGCTAAGCTAACATGAAATGTTAACCATAGGAACTGAACCAGTGGACGTACAGAGGTGGAAATGGTATAGAACATCTTGTCTCAGTCTGGGTAAGTCATTGGAGTATTCCTTTAATTAACAAAAAATAAAATGAATAGGCAACTGAGTAAGGAAATGAACAGGGAAATCTCTGCTGGTATCTACCAGGCTGTAGAGTCTCTGGTAGGTGATGGCGTCGTTGCTGCTGTCCAGTTCCCTTTGAGCCGAGGTCACCAGTTCATCGATGGCCTCATCTGACTTTAGTGGGAAAGCCGCCTTCAATGTTGCTCTGGATACACACATAAACACAGACTTCACATATGTGGGTGATAAGTGAGGGAGAGAAAAGCACAAAGGGCCAGACAGAGTATGGCAGCATTTGTGTGTGTTTCTGTGTGTAATCTGTGCATGTCACCTGAACTCCTGCAGAGTGAATGTGCCGCTCTCAGATGCATCATGTTTGATCAGCACTTTCAGCAGGCTGGACTGAAGGTGGTTTTGCACGCTCTCATCCATCTGGGAATAAAATATCCCCATTTTCAAGTATGTTGATTTTCCTCCCCAAACATTAGTTATATTTTGTGGAAATAGTTACTTGTCAAATGGCTTGTTCAACATGGCTAACATCATTCATGGAAATAAAAGTGTGCACATGCACTCTGGGTTCCCTGTTTCAAATGTAAAATTCCCTGACTTTTCCATGACTTTCCATTACTAAAATGTTAAATTTCAACATAAGATGGCTTTTTTTTTTCTCTTTACCAAAATCAAACACACTTCAGATTCAGAGGTTTTATTAAGATAATGGAGGTGAACATATCATGAACACAATAGTAAATAAACACTGCATTGAGTGAATAACTAGTTAATGATTTTTTTTTAAACTGAGGCCAACAAATTTCCATGATATTTCATGACTTGTCCCGGACTTTCTCTCTCTGGAATAAACTTTAATGACTTTTCATGATTTTCCATGACTTTCCATGTCATACCATGACCTGTGTGAAGCCTGTACACTGATCAGTTTAGTGAGGTTGCGGTTAAAAGATTGATAAGGTGCTTTAGGGACACTTCAAACACCTTACAGTACACCTTTCTTTTGCCACCAAAACAGCCTGAATTCTTCAAGCAGAAAGCCACTGACATTTTTGTACAATATATACTGTACCTGTCCAGTGTTAGAGCAGTGTGACTCAGCTGGTATGCTATCTCTCTTATGGAGTTCCAGCAGGGTGTCATGTTCACTCTTCAACTGGTCAAAGTCTTGCTGCAGCCTCTCCAACTGGATACACAAAAAGCAAAGACAGCAAATAATGAGGACCATGAAGATTACAATAGACCTTTTTCACATTTTGACATGAATGGCAGGTAAACACAGGTGTTACTAATGATATTAATGACATTCAGTTCTAACAGAGCCAGGGTGCTGCTATTGTTCATACTGGCTCACTGGAAAGACAGGAACAGAACCTTATTTAATGTAATTAGTAACACCTGTGTTTACCTGCTATTTCCTGTCAAAATGGCTACTGTGAAGAGTGTTTGTGATGCGTACATGCTTGTGTCTGCCAATGTGAGGCATGCATGCATGCTACCACACCTGCAGCAGGGTCTGTTTGTGTGCGTGTTCCAGGGTCTCCCAGTTGCGTCGAGGCACCACGTCCCAGTAGTCTGCCTGAATCCTGTTCAGCTCCGTCTGGGCTTTGGTCAGGTCTTCTCGACACACACGCAGAGCTAGCTGCAACTTCACAGGGTCTGCAGTCTCCCCTTCTACACGAGGAATACAAGTCAGGCAGAATTTCAAACTGTATGGCAGATCCACAGAGGCTTACAACAAGCTTTGAGTCATTTTCTTTCTCTATTTCTAATAAATGGACAAAAGCAATATTAAAAGTGTATACTATGGAAAGACTTACACACCAATTTAGGCATCAAAGTTCACTTTTTGAACACAGGCTGAAAAATTCAAACACCATATAAATTAGTATTATACGTATTTATATGTATGAGTTGGTTGGTGGTAAGATATGACCATTTGTAAAGGTGAATACTGATGAGTTTAATTATTGAACAACTGTAACTTATATGGGATGACTGTATTAGTTGGACAATGTAATTTTGTTGAGGTGACAATCTACACTACTGGTAAATTTAAATTTTATTAAGAACTACTAGTGATTTCTTAAATATAATGAGAGATTGATGTCATCACCAGCTGGCTGAACTGTTGATTAATACATTACTTATTGTATAGAAGTTGCATTTTTGATATGTAACAACTCATCATAATTTATAAATTTTCTTTTTTATTTTGTTTGTATTTTTCTCGAAAAACAAATAACCATATTTTGTAAAAATATATAAAATTAGTACAACTAACAAAAAAAAATGAGAATCGTGCTTTCGCATGATTCTCGCATGATTAAATAGCATTTTTGAAGAAACAGGCAATTTTTTTTCCATTATATCACTGATTGCGACAGAGCATTAATTAGAAATGGGGCTGGTAAAGTTCAGAAGAAAGCTAAATGGACAGTACATAGAAGCATGCCAACTGTGATGTAATTTCCTGTTGCAACTCACCTGCGCTTTCATCTGCAGGCTGCTTTTCCATCGCAAAGTCTCCTCTCAGGTTGTTGAGCATGGCAATCAGCAACTTGCGGGCAGCACTCTCCTCTAGGTACTGCAGATACTGCTTGGATAGCTCAGACTGCAGATGGGCCACCTGCAATGGAATGCACAACAGAGGAGATGGGTGAGACAGGAACAATGGCAGGGAAGAGAAGAGAGAGAGAGGGGTCAGTTAATGGGGTAGAAGGAATTAACTTTTAGAGATGTGAGAACCGCAGTGAGCACATCGCAAGACAAAAACTTTGCATGGTTAAGCAAGAACGGAATTGGTTGTGGGTAACAGAAAGAAAATGGGACAGCAGAAAAAAGAAAGGCCCTTTGGATGAAGACTTGTCTTGTCTGTGCTTTAGAATTAGTAAAAAAATGTTGGCAGCACTGGGAAAGACTAAGGCGGCTGTTGATGGATGATACTCCCAAACTGGCACATTCAAGTGTATGCAACAAATAAAGCCTTTCCACAGTAACCATTTTGACATGAAATAGCAGGTAAGCACAGGTGTTACTAATGACATTAATTAAGGTTCTGTTCCATTTAGGTCTAACAGAGCCAGGGTCCTGCTATTGTTCATGCTGGCTCACTGCAAAGGCTCTGATACACTTAAATGCAACAGAACCTTCATTACTGTCATTAGTAACACCTGTGTTTACCTGCTATTTCCTTTCAAAATGGCTGCCATGAAAATCCATGGGCTAGGTGGCAGGGTTACACCAACATATTAGCCTACTGATATATCAAGCCAACACTGGCTATTTATTAAAAATCAGATATAGAAAAGTCAGTGTCATCCATCATGAATATGAAGGACTTCACTGTTCACTGTGAAAACCTTGTATCTCTAAAATGTCAACTTTTGGGACCTAAGACGAACAGCCTTGTTTTGTAGCTTGATGACCAGGCATTTTTCAGTTTAATGGGGTTTTTATAAGCCACATTTTCTTATGAGTTTTTTGCCTGACAATGATGATATGATGAGGTTTGTTTGATTATACTGATTAGCCGAACTGTGACACTCTCACATTTTGAGCAGTTTACGGTTATTATGCATTTATACTATCATTATTACTGTTAGCACTGTTGTTATGTTAAAGAGCTGTTTCAGAGTCTTTCCCCCCTAACGTATAAACTTATGGCATATAAACAATGAATACATGTAATTTTTGTACTCTGTTTTTGGCATTAAAATTATAAAATAAATTGAAATAAAAAATTTTGGTATCAGTGTTGGCCTTGAAAAACTCAGATAGGCCTCCTCTAGATGGTGTGATTTCTATTTATCTACACATGAATATGGTTTTCATACACACCATATTAAGAAATAATGAAAAAGTAGATTCTTATAACACTAAATTATTTACCACTGTCTGCATATTATTTTCTTTCTCCCTCATAACTTCCAGGTCCCGCTGTAGTTGCTGCTTCTCCCTTTTCAGGGCTTCAATCTCAGTCTGCTCCTCTTTCCAGCGAGCCCGGATCTTCCTATCACAGTCCTCCATCACTAGCCTGAGATGAGATCGCAGCGGCTCCAGTTCCCGGATCTGATCCTGCTGATATGCTAAACATAAATACAATGTATAATAAGTACTCTCTTTTTGTAGCTATGTCAACATTGCTTATATGTAGTTTGTAGATTGTCAATATGCTGCTGACTCAGCTGCCTTCCTAGTACGTTAAATAATAATGCTGTGGAGTACCACAAGGTTCTCTCTTAGGTCCTATTGTATTTTTTATTCATGTGCTTACTTGGTCATTTTTGTAGACACTCACTACATGTCTGGCAACGATGATGAATCAGAGGTAATAACTCAGCGAATGCAACTTTTAAGATAATCTTAGCAGCTTGGCAAACAGTCTAACAAATGTTTAGGAGCTATTTTTGAGCTGATTTTATTTATAAACATCAAGCGCAAAGAGATTTCAATCCAGTTTCCATCAATTGAGAAATATCTCAGTTGAATTCAGTTAGTTGCACTCTTTTCTTGAAGAATGCTAGCATGCCTGTATTTAATCTTGAAATCTTGTATATCTCTCAAATGTAAAGCACTTTCTTGACTCTGTCCAGAATCCAGCAGTGGGGCTTTCACCTTGAACTTAGAAGAAAATTCATGAAGCCTAACCCATATTTTAACATCCTGACTTTGGCTTACAATTGAATTTAGAATAGAATTTAAGATTGTATTGATAATTCTTAAATTGTAAATGAAATCTTAAAGGCTTGGCCCCAGCTCATATGAAGCAACTTGAACTTAACTAACTTCTTGGTGTTCTCATAGTGGTTTATGCTAAATTTCTGCAATTTATGCAAATTTCTGTTAGTACCATTTCTGAGTTTGGCTAGGTGAGTCTTGACAATCCAGCATCAGTTTTGCTTTTTGCCTTCATTTTGTAGTCAGTAGCCACTAAACTGTTGACCTTGATTTCAATCATGTATGTTTTTTTGTTTTGTGTATATTTAAAAAGTCCTAAATTTCTCATTTGTTAACTTTTGCTGTCTCTATAATTGGGACAAAGTAGCGTAACTGATCAAGTGCCTGAAAATAACTTCACCTTAGGTATATTTAACTGCATTAACTGTTGATAAATTCTGCTCCAAATCCATACATGATCAATGGCTTTTCTTTGGGAGTTTGGCCATTTATTCCCAAACATTAACTGACATTACTGTAAATTGCTTTTGCTGCCACTGTCAATCGGCTCCCACGGGAAGTACTACATACAGTTTTTGAATTACTATTTAAACAACTGTAATGGAAATACTACAAACCTAAAGTGTTGTCATATTCCTTTTTGATGAGAGAGAGGAGGGGCTGGTATGTTTTAAATTCCTTGATGAAACGGTCAAAGACTTTCCGGTAGACCTGTGCACAAATCAGAAGACAGGTTTAAGTAATTACTCAGACAAAATTGTGTGTGTGTGTGTGTGTGTGTGTGTGTGTGTGTGTGTGTGTGTGCTGGCTTTGTTTGTGTATGCTTTGAGCAAATGCACCACAAAACCTGTAGTCTGAGCTCCTGCAGTTTTGGTTCATGGGGGCTGATGGCTTGCAGCTCTCGTTTCACATAGCCCTCCAGCAGCTTCAGAAATCTGGGCTTGATCCCTGGGCCTGCATACAGGTTATCAACCCCTGTCCAGCACAGCTGACAAGACAAGATTAATCAAAATACATATAATGAATCACTCCTTTGATGATGAACCTTTCTGAATTTAATGAGAGAGGTACTGTGCTAGCATGAAACAAAGGCTGCCAGCTCTAAATTAATTAGCCTACATGAGATGCATTACTTATCCAATGGGCTGTAACCTTACCTGAAAAAAATAAGAGGCCTGAGTTTCTTGGCTAGCCACTGTCACAAATTATCTTTATAGTATCCATAATAAGTGGGCCATTATTCACTGAGTTAGACATAGCTACACCCTTCTGACTGGTTTGTTTACCTTTTCCGTTGCATTTGGTTTGACAGAAATGGAAGCAGTGGTCTCTCCCTCTTGTCCTCCTGACATCTGGGCATTCTGTGGTCTGTATTCGTATAGCGGTCTAAAAATGAAAAGAATGATAAATGAATTCACGATTTAACTTTGCAGTCAACTTTACTATCCACACCTGTAACATTAACTTTGCTGTTGTTTTATCACGTGCCTTTGCTTCTGCGACGCTGTCATGGGCGGAAATCTGATAGTTTTATGTGACAACATTTTACATATTTACAATTTAATGAGCTTTTCGCGTGTCTTGCTCGCTCAGTTTTGCCTGCTCCGTTTCATTGGTTTCACTATCGCAACGTGCTTATGGCCACAGTCATTATTGTGATATGGTTTCCATGGTAACAGGGACAGAGGACGCAAAAAGACCCCCTCATAGTAGACCACAGCGCGCCTAACTAGTTTCAAGTTGTATAAGCTCGGATTTTTTTCGTCTTTGTACGTGAATTGGAGACCGAGAGAGAGAGAGAAAAAAAAAACATCTGAAAATTAAAATAGTCAATATAGGACTACAGTATCTGCGCACGACATGCGACGACATAGGCAGCTTTTTCTACGTTGCGTAAATGAGCCCTTTGAAAACAGGCCTCAGTGTAGCCTAATAATTTTGGGGAAATAAATAAATAAATAAAAGGCCACTGTATAAGCATCAAAGCATCACACCAAAACTCAGAAAAATCCCTAAAGTACAGGGCTATAAGAGAAAAGTCCCTACATGATGAATATTATGATAATAGTATGGAAGTTAAGAAAAAAAAAACATTGAGTACATTAAGGTCTTTAAGGTCATTGAGTACATTAGTACATTAAATTAACTATTGAGTACCAAAAAAAAAACCCAAAACAAAACAAAACACACACACATGCACACACACAAAATAAAATTAAACAATAAAATTAAAAAAAATAATTAAAAACATGTATGTTTAGGTAGCACTACAGACGCAATATAAGCTGCTTAACAGCCTAATAAAAGCCTGAAAAAGTACCCTATGATAAATTAAAGCTGCATTTATTTTTCTTTCAGGTGATTTGTTGAAAAGCAAATAGTCAGTGACAAAGGTGATTTGCTGTCATTGAACTATCTATTTTTTTCCTTTCTGATATCTGACCATATGGAATAAAGTTAAAGTCAAAATTACAACACCCCAAAGTGGCTATGAATTAAACAGCCCTAAGAACTACATTTCCTAGCTGGCTTTTTGGTGTAAACCCTACAGCAGAGAAGGCGGAGTGGAGTTCTGTAGTCAATTCACGAGGCATTATCGAGGGAGCAGGTCTACAGCTCGACTACAGTACCCACACGGCACTGTCCGAGCCTACAGTACACAGCACTGCTGCTTATCCGGGGATGTCATACCACTGCTATTTTCTCCTCAGTCCTTCTCACTCTCTCCCTACAGCTCCAACGGACTGACACTCAGCTTTGGATAGAGAGAAGCACAACAATAAAATAAAAACAGAAGACACCTCCCGAGCGAAAAATGGCAGAGCTTGGAGCGGGAAGCCTGCTGTTAGGGGATCCTGCTTTTAATTACCAGGAACACGAACTGAACGAGCGACTGAAGCGGCTCTACCCGGCCGTGAACGAGGAAGAGACCCCTTTACCCCGATCCTGGAGCCCCAAGGATAAATACAGCTATATTGGGCTGTCACAGAACAACCTGCGGGTCCATTACAAAGGTTAGCGAGTTGGCTCAGCCTTGACGTGTCTTAACAAGTAGTTAACAACAGCATCGGGCCCGAAGGGTCCTCAGCTCAAATCTGTCACTGTGCTGCGGAGGGGGGTCACACACACTGGATGCGATTATGTATGTATGTATGTGTGCAATCTCCTGTCCTGGTAAATCTAGTCTGAGCTGGCTCTCCCGTCCTATAACCTTGCTTTGTTTCACAAATGAGGAAACAGGAATGCCCAAATGCCCAAACTGAACTCGCTAACCCTGACAGCCTGTCTTAGAGCCACACTGAAATTAACCTTCAACAACACGGCCTTCCTTTGTTTGTTTGTTTACCGTTTTATAGCCTTATTTTTTGGCAGGAAATTTCCCGTGATGTTTTATGCTGATATTGTGCCACGTTCTCCATAGTTTCTACTGGAAAGTAGCAGTAGCAGCAATAACGACGCATAGCCATTGGACTGCCAGTAAGCTAACTAATGATATCTAACAAATGTAAGCTAGCTAACAGCAAGCTAACGTTATCTCCCAACCAAACACAGTAGCTTGGTAGCTAACTAGCTAGCTAACCTTGCTTTCCTTGTGCCTTTATGTTATTGTTTTGAACACAGTATGATAAGTTACAGTATATGGTTTGACACGAGCCTAACTTGTTATTGTCCCCTAACACAAAATCAATATGTCACATAACTGAATGTAATGCTACAAATGTTTTATTATTGGTTAAAGCAAGCATCAAAACAGAATAAAAATGGCATTGTGTTATGTTTTCTCGCGTGATTTCAGTGGCAGCGTTCTAGAAGTCTATTCCAGAATTTGTAAATCATTTTTTCCAGCCTAGAAGCAGCCGGTCCAACTCCATCCAGATCTGTATGTACCCAGAGCACAACAACAGGCTCCATGTCTAACCTCCAGCAGTAAGCCAGCTTGTTTCCAACAGCTGCTGCAAGGGAGGAGGCCTCTTCGCGTTACATGAGGCCAAATATATTGATTTTCTAATAAATCTGACGTTTCGGCAGACGTTGACATGTTGACAATAAACAGCAACTTGTTCATCAGACGGTGAAATCAATCACTTCCTTGGATGGCTAGAAAAAAATGCCAGTAACAGCAGGCTTGTCACTGGGTTGTTTTATGTAGCCAGACCGTAAATCAAAACAAGGTTACATCTGTGTAACGTCCTGTTCTCAGTGTTTGGCGTGTTCTGTGGTTTTTCGTCAGGCGACATGTTTGGGCAGCCATGAGTAGCCCCCCAGTAGCAGACATGCTAGCCCTGCATGTGTGTGTGAATGAGTCATATTGGATCCTCTCTTTCAAGCAAGATCAGTAAAAATCGTCATAGAAAACCTGCAAGGCCAATTTGAGGCCTTGTTGGTTGTTGTTAATACCACTGGAGCATGCAGAGGATGAGAGGATGCAGGTTGTGTAACTCATTTTGAAGGCCTTATTTGGCACATTTCTGGTGCTTGTCCTGCTGATTGTGAGTTGCAGACGTAACCTATATTTATTTCTATCTAGACTCCCAGCCAGATATAGCCCACAGATTTGTTGTTTAATGCATAATTGATCAGCTCCCAGTTGATGTAAACAGTGGTCTAATTTAATATTAACCTACATTTCATTTTTGAGTAGTGCAGCTATCCAAAGGATGCAGCATTATTTGTGGTTGCTGCTCCATGTGGATTTCTGTTAATGACATGACAAAATAGAGTTGTGGCTAAGGCTGTTTCCCCTCCCCTTTCATTTAATCAGTGTTAACTAGCCCCTTGCATTTTGTTAGGAAATATTTATGCAGCTGTCATTGTTATTTTTCACTGACACAAAATGAGACCTATGTCTTAAGATAATAAGATATGATATATAGGCTACTGTTTGTAATGAAAGTTAACCTTGATGTCCATGCTAGGTTGTGTAGTATATTGAGTCTACTTTTATGATATGTGCGTAGATTAAATGACACCACATAATTGCAGAGTGATGACATAAATAGGCCTATTCTTGGGTGTGTAGGATAATTTTACTCCTCTTGGTTGTTCTAGCTCCTGTTCTGTTCCCTCACCCTGGTGGTTTGGATGCTATTTTGACCAGTGTGCCAATTTTTCTCTGTTCAAGGCCACAGTGCCTACCTAGTCCTGTTGTGCACTGACGCAGACAAATGAACTCACTCTTTATAGATAGTTCTGTAAACAATCATTCAAGTCAAGTGCGTAGAAAGAAGCATACAGACTTTGTGGTTACAGATACACCCATTGTATGATGTTATTGTGTGACTCAGACCAGGCTTTATCACTGTGGCCTATCAGGGTTTCTTTCTGCTCTCTTGTGATGCAGAGATGAATTCATTATAGTCTGAACAGGACCTAAGGAATAATAAATGGATGGACCGACGAGTAGATACAATGTATAGTTAGACAGAAGGGGGTACATGTGGGGAAAAAAGCATTAGCTCATATACCAAATGTAGGATATCCATTGTCTTGTTTGTACTGTTTTTAAGTGCGAGGTAATATTGCTGATACAAAATCCAGTGGCGGGCGTCCAATGTTGTATCTTGTGATTTAGTGTAACATTTAGATTTGTCCTCCAAAAATTACTTAAGGGCTATGTTGTCATAAACAAAAGTCCATAAAAGAACACCATAAATAAAAACCAATACATAACTTTACTACAGCTTTATGCTCGAGAAACATGAACCTGCTTGTCAACATTCATCAGCAGTTTTCGTTCAAAACGGCTGGCCAAGTAAGCACAAATTCCTCTTTGCATTTTCATGTTGTCATTAAGAGCAATTCTATATTTAGTAGGCAATATGCATCCTACATGTTAAACTGATGTCAGTAAAGTTTGGACAGGAAACTGATAGAACTAGACTGCAGTCTGTGAGACAGTTTACTTACAGGCTTGACTTACTGAATCAGTATGTATATACAAGACTTGTGCAGCATGCTCAAACAGCCATAGCTGAGGCCTGTTTGGGGTTTTGTGTAATATAAGGGCTAAGTAGTGTCATATTGCAACTAGCCTATCAACTTAGTGCCTATTAATACACCTACTGAGTAATGTTACTGTCAAGTCTGTACCTAGGCTCGATGTTAGCCTTCTCGTACAAATGGATGACTGATTTGAAAGGGATTGAATTAATTTCTAATACAAAGAAGTGTAATTTAATGAGAATTAAATGGGCATCAAAGGAAAAATCCACCCTAGGATACCTAATGCCTACATTGTGATATTCAGAACATTTCAAAATGTTCTGAATGTGCAGCCAGTTTCCATCATCCTGTCTTGTCTACTTCTAGTCCATAAAGCCATAAAGTGACTTCTTTCATATCCCATAATGCATTTCAACAACCCTCAGAGAGCACATCTGAACTTGTTGTTTTGAGTGTTTTCAATCAAAGGTGGGCATATGGCCACAGATTTATAGCTAGCTAACCCACTTGTTTGTGAGAACTGAGGCGTGCCTGTGATCGCAAAACACAACATGTCTTGTGGTTGCACTGCCTTCTGGTCTACTGAAGCTGCTTTTGACGGAGAAATTGATATCTCTGTGTCTCCCATGATGGATTTCTCTCTGAGTGACAGTTGAACATCATTGCAAATTGCGAGTCTAGAAAGAAACCTTTACCATTTTTGCTCCAAAACAATACAGAGCGGAAAGCAGAAATATCAGCACCAGGTGAAGTCATTGTTGAGTCACTGGTATTGGTCAACAACCCATTCAACCCCCTGCAGATGCAGTTTATTATAGTATCTTTGTGCTATGGGGCTGTAAAAACCTTCCTTATTATATCTTTAAGGTTCCCAAAGGTAAGCGCTCCATTTGTAAAGTAAAAGCATTAAAGTAGGGATGTGGCCTTTGCCCTGGCTTGTGCTGAACTAGGCCAATTACTGTATCTGTATAAGGGGGTGCACTATTAAGGTGCCGCAGAATAGCATAGCTTGGCTCAATGCAGCCAAACAGATCAGTTGGCAAAGAGCATTTTTACATTTTCTTGTTGGTCATTTGTTAGTTTTTGTAACCGAATACTTTTGTATAATATGCCCATTGCCTTTGGGGGGAGAAAAACAAGTGTACATCTGTACACATGGATAGCCAGTATGTAGTCTTGCCTTGCATAGCCAGATCTTTCTACTTTCATTCTTAGAGGAACAAAGCAGTAAAAATATTATAGAGGCAAACTTCAAACAGGGTCTGTGTGTCGTTAACCAATCAAAGCGCAGGATGGCATTCAAAACATGAGCTTGTCATCTCGTACACACTCTAGCTAGAGTTTGATTGCCTGGGAGGTGTGAGGACTAGGGAATGCATGTGAGAAAGGGAGGTGTGAAAAGAAAAAAAAAGATAAACTATCAGATTTGAATGTTTTTAGAAATTGCCATCACTGCCACAAAGGCATCAGCTGAGTCAGACTCAGCGATACAACAAGTATTTTTAGATTGTAATTGAACCAACAATGTGTGCCGGTGTGTTTGTGTTTGGGATGTACATGTTTGTTCATCAGTTGCACTGTGTGTGTGTTCTGGGAGGAAAGGGGGGCAGATCCATAATGCAGCGTAGTCTCCTTTGTTTGCTAGTGGAACAGTGATGTCGCAGTGTTCGCCACCACTGATCTGCACCACCTCCAACATCTCTTCTTCAAGTCTCTGTAGTGTTTTGTACCGTCTCCGGCACGCTGTCTTCTTCTGTGGTGCTGCTCCGGCGCTCCGGCGGCATCCTGTACTTCTTCTTTGCTCCTGCCATGTCTCTTTTCTTCCTTGGTGTTACCGGTCTCGTCTGTGTGGTTCAGCTGCAGAGGGCGGCATGACACACTGGCCCTTGTGGGTGTTGAAACTGAACTGATAGAGGTTGCACTTTCCCCTGTTAGTGGTCAAGGGTGGAAAACGAGGTGGGCTTATTGGTTTCTCTGTGAGCAATTTAGATTTCATCATGGAGTGCGATAAGAATAGGATATTGACCTTTGAACCTTGACCTCTGGTGGATAGGGTCATATACCTGCCATATGCTGAAATGTATGACACCACATTGGCAGGCAACTGTCTTCTCAATATTTAGTCAAAATTATATGACCACATTTCTTTTCTTGTATTGCAAATCGATTTCCTGGTGTGATTAGAGGTATTGCTAGAGGGACAGTATTGGCAAAATCTTAGTTATCATGTGGTTGTTGCACAATGTTTGGACCTTTTCTGTATGAAATAACTACCAGAACTCATCTTCTTATAGCAAAGATACACTCTAGAATGTGTCTGTTTTCACATGCATAAGCTTGTGTGTATGTGTGTGTGTGTGTGTGTGTGTGTGTGGGTGGTGCGCCTGGCTGCT
>OMKZ01009823.1:4475-16876 GCA_900302535.1 Neoniphon sammara | reverse complement strand
GATATTATCTAAGACAGGTGTACCGTTAATTGATTATTGTCTGACAGAGGAAACCCTCTTTGCTCTGTTTTCCTCTCTCTCTCTCTCTCTCTCTCTCTCTCTCTCTCTCTGTTTCAAATTTAATTTGAATGTGTTTATTGGCATGGTCAGTTTGCACTGCACACAAGAAGGATCAACAATGTTAGCACTAAATGATGGATCATAATAGTTTAATGACCTGAAAGGGGCATGTATGCACAGGGTTATAACTGAAGCAAATACAAAAGGAATCAAGCCACTAACCAGGCGTCAACCATAGTGTTTTTCCCTAGCGCACATTATGGCACCTCTTCAAATTCTGATTGTATAGTTCGCCTCGACTTCTGGACGGTTATTTGGGCATCAGATTTTCTAGAAATTTTGATTCACAAAGGAAAAAAGGTACCTACTCAGTGGATCAGATTTAGAGGCTAAGGTGAGGAAGCGCACTTCTGGTTTTGTGAGCACGCTGGACGTAGCCTCTCTTCCCTGGAAAGTTAGGTTTGCCTGCAGTGGCCTTTCTCTATATAAGGCTAGGTTGTGTTCACTCAGGCTGGACATAGTTTCTGAGTTTTGGATCTGTCACAGTGGTTAGGTAATCGAGTAATGTGTAGTTTATACTCGGGGTCAAAATGATTCCAATTTACTTGGTCTCTTGGTAGCTTCATTCCAATAAGTGATGTAATTCTCTTGGTTGCGCTATAATTTGGTTGGGTCTAATTGCGTTGATGTAGCCATCCCGAGGCTCTTTGGTATTTGCTTGATTTGGCTAGCTCTCCCACTGTCGAACACAAGCACCTCTTCACTCTAATTCAGCCTGATTGCTTTTATTGCCTTTGCCGTGCTAATCAATAGTGTAATGGTGCGCTTGCTTGTGTAACACTCTCTCTTTCAAGGTTGTAAATCCCTCCTCTCCGTGAACAGTGTCACAGCAATTTTCCATTCTTCTGGCTTTACAGTATATCTCTACTCCCATCTTTGCTCTTGTTCATCCATTCCACAGATACTTACTTCAAGTGTTTTATTTATTTCACCCTCGCCTTCCCTCCTTCACATTCACTGTTTGACACACAGTATCATCCATATCTCTCTTAGCTCCCACCCCATTTCCTGTTGACAGTCTTCAACCCTGACTACTTCTCTCCTCCCCTCTGCACTCTGTAGGATAGTGGAGGCAGTGTGCATTGGTTGGTTCACAGCAGAGTGCCTGGTGCGCTTCCTGGTGGCCAGGGACAAGTGGGAATTCCTCCGCCGACCGCTGAACATCATAGACGTGGTTGCCATCACCCCCTACTACGTCACCATGGCGATGGCCGGGGCCGGTATGCCTGGTGCCGGGCTGGGGGTTGCGGGAGTGACTCTGCGCGTGCTGAGGGTGATGCGCGTGTTCTGGCTGATGAAGCTCGCCAGACACTTCCTGGGCCTGCAGACCCTGGGGCTGACGCTCCGACGCTGCTACCGGGAGATGATCATGCTGCTGGTGTTTGTCTGCGTCGCCATGGCGATTTACAGCGCTCTGGCCCAGCTGCTGGAGCACGGCTTGGACTTGGGCATGCGTAACCATGACTACGCCAGCATCCCGGCCGCCGCTTGGTGGGTCATCATTTCCATGACGACGGTGGGGTACGGGGATGTGTACCCCGTGACAATTGGGGGACGGGTGCTGGGCGGCGTGTGCGTGGTGAGCGGCATTGTGCTCCTGGCGCTGCCCATCACCTTCATCTATCACAGTTTTGTACAGTGCTACCACGAACTCAAGCTGCGCTCCGCAAGATACGCGCGCAGCCTGTCGGTGGAGATACTGCAGTGAACATGTGTAAAGCACATTTACGCCAAACACGAACTCCTATAGCCCTGTCTACGCCAAAAGGGAACTCAGTTAGACCAGTGGACCCATTGATTCTCCTGTGAAATAACGATCAGCTCTGTGCTTTGCCCTGTTTCCTGCCTGAGCTGCACCTGATTTTATTTGGCCTGTCTAGTTCCTGCCTATTGTGTTCATGACCTCACATCATCCTCTGTAACCGGCATGCTCTGCGCTGAATCCTGATATCTCCACCACTTGGGTAGCACAATCAGAATACACAAATAATGATTTACATAAAGCACACACAAGCACAGTCAAACCAGTTATGACAGCGGCTGCTGTTTACATTGTATTCCCATGGTTACAAAATTGGCAGAGGTGGCTGTGTGATTTGAGTGTGCCTGTGCTTGTCTGTGTGTGTGCTTTCCTGCCTGCCTGCCTGTCTGTCTGTTTGTCTATCTGTCAGGCTTTCATTCTGTCTGTCTAAGCTGTGTAACTTGTACCCAGATGGTACAAGTTACACAAGATTGATGTGTGACCTAGATGCATTCTGTTAAACCTGCAAAGTATTGAGAGGGAATGAATGAGTGAGTGCAAATAGATGGGGAAGAGGGGGGCATAAGCCGATGATAATGACATATAGAGACAGGTCAGGTAGGAATCGAGAGGTGACAGACAAATGAAATGAAGGGCATTGACAGCCCAGACGTAGTGTGAAATTGAGGACAGCAGAGAATGGGACAAAATGACCATCAAAAGATGGCAGATATGGCAAAAGACGGAGGGAGCCTGAGCAAAAAAAAAAAAAAAATGAATAGATTAATTGTGTTTTTCATCCATTCGTGAGTGTACACTGAATGTGGGGTATTTTGTATTTCTGTGTCTCCAAGGCAACCTCTTCCTCCAGCATGTCAATCAGCCACATAATGGTGGTTGATTTGTGTGCACACAAATCTCCACACACACCTCATGGCTGGCAGGCAGCATTTCGTTCTCTGATTGTTGTAAATAAGTCGTCAGAGGATTACTTACAATTACTTGAAAAATAAAAGTGACCAAAAAAAAAAGTGTACATGCATATGCATGGACACACATGCAAGCAATCGAGGCTGTCACAGATGATAATTCTGACATTCGTGATTCAGACATGTTTGCGCTGCCCGCCGTTTGCCAAGGCGATATGATTTGTTGAAGAGAGACATGATCCAAACAAACAAGTCAACACCTCTCCCACACAACAGTCTTTCTCTGCATCTCTGCTCCTCTTCCTCCTGCTGCCATCAAACCCTCCTCTCTTTACACACACACACACACACCAAGATCAGGCTCTAATGTTGCAAAGGAAAGTAAAAAAAAAGAAAAAAGAAAGAAAGAAAGAAATTGAATGTCTTTATTCACTCCTTCCCTTAAAAACGTTTTATGTCTACGGTGCATTTGTTATTTCATCACAAATTTTGTGGGGATTTTCACTATTCCCTTTTGTAAGCCCAGCCCTAGAAATGAGTTAAGCATGTATTATGGACAGTTCATATCTCAGTATCCTTCTGTGTTGTCTGATTATTGTAAATGTGCTTTAAGTAGGACAATTGCACAGAGAAGAAACATGAAACACACATTCAATCCTCATCTGACTGAAAACATTTTTAAACAAAAACATGAGTTGATGTGGTATAGCTGATAGCCCGCTGGATTCTGGCCAGGCCTGACTGAAAACATCAAACACTTTTTCATCAGTAGACTTACAGAGAACTTGTGATTAATCTGATCAATGTATGAGCTTTTATAATAAAAAACATTTTCTGCAAAATTGCTCTGCCATGCTTGTAATTACTGTGCCAGAAAAATAACACTGAAACTGAAGTGTGTTCTGAATAGAATTATCAGGCTCCATCTGAGTTCACAGCAGTTTTGAGATAAACATTTTCACATCTCATAAAGCTTTACCACTTTCATTCTTCACTGGTATTTAAACTAATTTCAGTCACATGGTATGACCTGGATTCATGTTATATGGCTGAGGTATTTACTATTATAGCCATGTAAGCCCATCTCTCCATTTCTCCTTTCAACACTTCACTCCAAAGCAACACATCTTGAAATTTGTCGGGCCAATTTCCATGTAATTTGGTGAATACAAAGACATACCCCAGAGGATGAATCCTGTCAATTCTGGTGACATCCTGACCTTCCATGTAGCGCCACCTTCAGACTAAAATGTCAACTTTGCACACAACATATCACACTATATAATTGGTGGATTGGCATGATATTTGGTGAGTGCATTCATCTTCTCCAAAGGAAGATTCCTCTTGATCGTGGTGACCATATGACCTTTCCTCTAGCACCACTCTCAGGTCAAACATGTGGCTTGTACACAATATGTCTCTAAATGTAACGGACGGACTGCCAAGTATTTTCCTGAGTTTACTCATGGTTCCCAGGGAATGAAGCGCATCATTTTTGGTGTCACCATCACCTTTCCTCTAGTGCCACCAACAGGTCAAAATGCACAAACTCCATTCTCCCCCATCTTACATCAAGCCAGTGGGGCACTAGCAGCAGAGGTCTCACCAATACATGAGATGGAGCTTGATGATTCCAAGGTCACAAGGTGTCTGCTATGTGCACCTCTTGGCCAATCAGACATGCCTCAGTAAAACTATAATGAAAATACACCTGAGTGCACTGGCCAGGACACTCAGTGCCCAGGACACCCAGATAGATCCACATCAGGCTGAGCACTGTGATGCCTAGTTCATGAAATATGATAGTAATAAACTAAACTTAATAGTTTGAATAACCTAAATTATGTCTGGGGATCCAGGCTCAAGCTCCTCATGCTTTCTGTTTCTATTTTATAACTCAAGCCTTTTCAACCACAGTACTATAGAGTTAATACAGATCCCATATTGGCCTGCTTTTCAGTGTTAGAAACCATATAAAATTTCTGTCATATACTTACAATAACGCATGGGCAGAATGTTATTTATTAGATATAACAATAAGAACTTTACATGTTCACATAAATTCTTATAGCTTAATTTCAAGGTAGGCATCATTGTAAATACTGACCATAATGTAAAATTGATTATTATTTGAATGTTGGGGCTTTAAAGAGGGAAAAAAAATTTATTGTTTTCTTAAAATGTTACTGATTATTGTTTAGCATATAGCCTATTATTTGCTTTCCTAATGAAAATCAGTCATTGGCTATGATAGTTTTTAGGCTATAATTTACCACTTCATTTCTGACTATAAAGGTACTGTCTCAAGAGAAAGTTCGTCCAGAACCTTGAAATGCCAATGCATAATAATCTGGTATGTAAAAAAAAAAGAAAAAAAAGAAAAAGAAAGAGAGAAAAAGTACAGCTTTCTTGCCTCTTTGATACACCGTGTTTAATATAATGTCAAAGAGTGGTTTGGACTTCTTGCATCAATGTAGGACTGTATACCTCCACTTGAATTTTAAACGGGCAGCGGAAAGACAGCTGATCGCTACGTCATTTTCCGTCGACGGCCGCAACAGGAAGACCTCTTACCGGGTGATTTTGTTGTGGATAACACCTTTCCCGTCCTTCAGCTGGAAAATGTACTATAAATTCAGTGGCTTCACCCAGAAACTGACGGGGTCCGCTCCTCCCGCCGCCTACAGCCCTCAGGTGAGCCCGGGAAGTGGAATGTGGGTGAGAAACCGAGTCGGTGACCTTCATATCACTGTTAGATAAGCCAATGCGTTAACGTTAGTCCTGTACTGACCTAGGTCCTGTGCGCGTCCTAAATTTATCTGCTTAGAGCTATTTAAAGGTCTTGAATGCAGTTAAAGACAACATTTAGAGTTTTAAATTCAGTTTGAGAGGTCTTGAATATCGTGGTTTCCCTGCCGACTCATTTGAGCCATAGATTACGCCTACTCACGCTAACCCGGGTCCATGGTTGTCGTCAATATCATGTTTATTTTAATTATTTTTGTATTTCATTTTCACCGCCATTCAGTGGGTATTTTTAAGTCATAAATTGACCATGAAGGAACTTGTATACGAGCATAATGCTTCTCGCCAGGTTGACATTAAGCAATTTTCAGTTATGTCACTCCCCGTCAGAGCAGTTTAATTTGCAGTTTGGACTGCCCTCCTGAAAGGTTATTTCTTGTTAGGTTTATCTGACCTTCAGGAAACGTTTACAGCCAATTCCCAGCTACAATTAGGAATTGTAGTTATTGGCATCTGAGAGCATCTGTCAGCCTTGACCTTTATAGTGCAATCTAATAGTTATTCACTGACAGTAGATAAACTTGCTCTTCTTGAATTCCCATTTTTATTTTATTGAGTTTGGAATTTGTGGCACATTCAGATGCTTTAGTTCAGACCTAATTACAAAAGGGAGCCCGTTACAAAAAAAAAAAAATGTTTGGGAGACTGTTGTTTGAGTTTAGAGAGGTGCTGGCACAGAGCTACCTGGTGCTGCAGTGGCAGAATGGAGAGCAGAAACTGCATATCCGACATAATACATTTCTTAATTCATGTAAATACGCACAAAAGTATGTGACAAAGTTAAATAAAGGTTAATCCAGAGAAAATAAAACCATACAGCTCCATGCAAAAATTTTCTTACATAAGATGCAAGGGTAATGAAATATATATCACTTTATATCACCATCAGTTGTCTTGTTCTTGGGCGTCTAAATGTCATAGTTCACCATCTTGACTCTCATATAAAAAAAAATTCACTCTTGTTTATGGCTTTGGACTGTGGTTTATGTATGCTCATCCCATATTTGATATTATTAACAGCACATGAAGGCAGCATTTACTGCTCTTTTGACCTTTGTAGTGACACTTGCTCATTACTGAGCAGTAGTTTACAAGTCAGATGGGAAAGGGTGGCATCTTTGTCTTTCTGGTATAACTCACAAATATAAGGTCATGTTGCGAACACATTCAGTAAAGGTGTAACTTAAATGGCAAGTAAAATAATGTAGGCTACTTCAAGTCTGTTTGTATTGTGTGTGTGACATTAAATTTACCCCCTTCCACACTGTTTCTTTGCACAATCTGACTAGGTAATGCATAATCCGCTAACTTCTAAACTAAGCTGAGTGGAGAATCTTCCACCCAGTGAGAGTATAGTAAGTAGGAACACTTAACACTAAGGTTAAAAAAAATCAATTCCCCACATGGCTCCAGCTGAATGGAGACTGACATAGATAACACAGAGACATTTTGTCTAAACATTTTCTCAAATAACATTGATCAAAGATTTTTTTTAAATTCTGAGAGGGCACTTTGGAGAATTCGTCATCAGTAACCAAAATCACCGGCTGAAAGAATGCAGCACTGAACCCATAAGCTAGTCTAGCCAATTTTTTTGGGCAGCAGCGTGAGTCTAATGTGTTTCACTTGATCCTGGTGTCCACTGAAACAAAGTGTGGAGAAAGGTCTGGCTGCAGGAGGCCAGGAGCATGATCTTAAATAATGTAAATGTTATTTGACTTTGCCATTGAAGAATGACTTAGTGCTTAATGAGCTTTTTACAAAAATAGGCCTTGATGTTAATGTAGTTTCCAGGGTTAAACTACATAAGGTGCTGTTCATTAATCTTTACGGACACTTAAACAGTCTCACAAGTGGCGGAGTAACTTGCAGGATGAGATAAATCAAGCACTCCATAGGTAATCACTTGTTTGATGCTACAGTGCATTGAGCTGGTTAATTGCATTTACTTTTTTCATGCTGTTTCAGTGAAATTAGATGATACTGTGTGTTTGTGACCAGTGAGTGGTTTGTGTTGTGTACAGGGGCTGAGGCCGGGTGCGCCAGTGGAGTCCCCTACCATGATCTTTGCCACGCCCACCAAGGTGGTGTCAGAAGCCGGGGCCACGGTGGAGTACATGGGAGCCAACAGGGTGCCCGACCTCCAGAGGGTTTTCCAGGTAAAGAAGAGAACTGGCTGAAATAAGATGACTCTCAGAAGCATGTATGTCATCCTTAACCAAGGCAAGAAGCTGCATTTTTCCACCCGGCACAGAGTTTTCACTGTCAACATCAAACAGGACCTCAGAGTGAAGGTTCATAACCTGCCAGGGTGGCTGTCAAAGCAGACAAATTTAACCAAGTCAACTAAACTGGCTCATCGAGATTTTCTAGCATTTAGATGGTGACAGGTATTTATTCCCCTCTCTGGTATTAGTCACATTCCACACCCCCTCTCAAACTGCATCACAAGTGAGGGGCAGAGGAAAGTAACAAGAAACTCTGAAGTTGGGCTTTGCAATTTGTCAAATAAATGGAAATCACAGTGTGTTGACTGCTGCATTTTTTAAAATCGCAAGAGACAGCTTTCATTTTTCATTGGAGGAAAAAGTGTTTGGGAAAAAAAAAAGAGTTTCAGTCGCCCCCTGAGCAAGGAGTGAATTGAATCCTGCAGCTGTAGAGACACTATGGCCTCCAAGGCAAATTGCCCATGGAGGAAATAATTTATGTTCAAACTCAATAGATCCCCTGCATGACAGATTTCCAAGCAAAACTTTTTAAGGACTGAAAAAAATGCCTGTAAAGAAAGCTGTGTTCCTTTTCACTGTGTTTCATATCACAGAAAAGAAAAGAAAAAATTTGCTGGTATTGTGCAAGTCAGGTCAGAAAGTGTCTGTCATTGTGCTATGATGGAGCAAAACAGAAATGTAGTAGTTAAAGAGGCAAGGGAAGAATAGTACTGATCTGAAACAAATAATGCAAATTAGCAAGCCCAATCTTGTACCACAGATGGCTAAGAATATGCCAAAAACATCTAGCAGTATGACTTTTCTCTATGTTCTGTTAAAACTTTCTTCTCTATTTTTTTCCACATCCTGTCTGCCTCTCCCAGACGTCAGACGGCATCCCCGTTCATTTGAAGCGTGGAGTCCCTGACAGGCTACTGTACCGCACCACCATGGCCCTGACTGTGGGAGGCGCTCTCTACTGCCTTGTGGCCCTTTACATCGCAGCCCAGCCGAGCAACAAGTAACCAACCAGCTGCCAGCCCCAAACACAGAGCGGAGGAGCCCAGGAACAATCGATCCAGCTCTAACACTTGCATACCAACACCCATGCTACACATCACTACTGTATCGCCCAATACATCAACCTAACATCCTCATTCTCCATCTCCCCCCTCCTGCCATGCCGCCACCGCAAGCTCTTCTTAGGAACGATGATGAGGAGGTGGAGGATTGGAATGAATGTTACCGATGTCAGTAAATCACACAAATGATAACTATCTGTCTGTTTTCTTTGTAAAAAAAAAAAAAAAAAAGTCTAACTTAATAAATTTTAAGAAAAAAGGTAAACGATACTTTGAGTGTGAAATCGTGCTGGTTTGTCAACGCTTCAAGTTCATATCTGGTGTTATAATTCACTGAAACAAGTTGCTCCATGCAGTGCCTAGCAACAGTCATGCTGTTGAAATCAAGTTGGATGATGGCCAGTGGCAGCAACACACAACCAACATATATAAAACTGTCTATAGGGGCAACTGCGTCATCTTTCTCATAGATGTTAAAGTAGACGTGAGATGTAAAGATTATTTTATGCTCACAGCTTTCAACAGGCTGTAGAATACCTTCAGTTGCAGGGCGATAACCGTGTGTGCATGTGTGATAGAGAGAGAGCATGATAGAGACACCCCGTCTGGAACATAGCTGCTGCTCACTTGGCTCAAATGCTGTCTCTTAGTGTGTGTGGGCCCTGGTGTGATGTCAGATGCTGTGTGTGCATGAGTGTGTGTTAGAGAGAGATTGTTCCAGACAGACATGCTGGCAATCCTGCATCAAGCTGCTAAAAGACAGAAAGGATTCTGTCCATAATCTCAGTCTCTGCCTGTTCTCTATTGGTGTGTGCATATTATTTCATTGTCTGTGTGACCTCTGTTTTCTTCAGCCTCCTGCGTGTTTTACTGATTGCACAGTGAGGGATCGGGGGTCACGTGATGCTCTCAGCTGAACACTTTACAGCCTCCCTCACTGATCAACTGATGATCAGAGCTCCACCACTTGTACTCATCAAATAGCACACACACACACACACAGGACTTACACAGTACATGGATAAAGGTTGCATTAGGGGTGTTCATTGTGGCTTGTGAGTGGAATGGACTCAGATTAAAAAAGAAACAGATGCAAACATTTGGCCTCTACTGTCAAAGAAAGCCTCAAACTTTTTTTGTTGTTCAGGGTTCCCATAGGCTTTGGAAATCCATCCCAGAGAGAGAAATCTAGCATAAAATATAGCACCCAAATTAATCAATATGCCCCACCTTTCTCAATCTATGTTTGCACTGGCTTTAACACGTCCCGTCCCTGAGGAAAACCATGTGGAGATTTGCGCTGATACAGCTGCACCTTTAAAATGAACCACCTCGCTAGGGTTTTTCCACTTTGACAACACTGTGTGTGTGTGTGTTAAACGAGGCTGTTTTGCCTTGAATTTCATCAAACGAGGCACCGAATAACAAGGATACTTCAATGACTTTCAATGACTTGTTTTGTATCGTGCATCTGTTTCAATAAGGAAACACTTCTTGTGTCTACCACTCTTTCACCAGTTACTGACTCAGTCGCAACTTCCCACTTAAGCTTCCCTGAGAAAAACCTAATCTTTTTGTATACACACACAGTTCTTAGTGTCACAGGATCCACATAATACTATCTTGTTTTTCCTGAACCTTATGCCTGTTTTCCATTTAGCTCCCAGCCCCTCCATTAGTCATGTAGTGTGTTATGACACCCTACTTGAGCTTGCCTGAGTAAAAAGGGAGCCCTTTTGTTCTTGCTCTCAGACCCAATACTAGAGACTCAAGAGCTCGTCGTTAGCATGCGTATCACTCAATAACACAGCACTCCAACTCTTAACAAAGCACACTTCGCTCCTCAAGGGGGGACGTGTGAACACACCGGATGTAGGGCGTTCAAGAGGAGGTGAATGCAGTGAGGGGGCAAAGGAGCAAAAGGGAGAGGAGGAAGGTAAAAAAAAAAAAATTAACAGGAAGCAAGTGGGGTGCAAGGAGAGGGAGAGAGGGAGGTGAGAGGGTGAGAAGAAGGCTGTTATGGAGGATGGGCGGTGAGGGGGAGCATGTGTGTATGTGTGTGACAAGCCAGAAAAAAAATTGGTCATGAAAATTTAATCCCTCTATTACAGTTAGTGTTTACACATTCCCCCTCAGCAGCACCAAGAGAAAGCTGCTCACGTCTGGGCTATGAGATGCTCATCTATCCCATCATACCACCTTTCCACATGGATCCCCCTTCTAACTGGCTCATTTAAACATTTTATCAGAAGATGCAGCTTAATTCAGACTACAGCTCTCTCTCTCTCTCTCTCTTCCCCTCAGAAGAACAAAAGCAGAGTCTCAACATCTCTGCAAACACCCAAACACGCGGCTGCACCCGCCTCGCAGGGAAACACGAGAGGGGAGGGGAGTGACAAATTACCTCTCATCACAATGCCCCGCTACAATGGCACAGCCAGAGAACAAATAATGAATAAATAAAGTTCTCTGAGGTTGAACGAGCAGCGCAATTTGTGAAGTTGTTGCTTTTGTGTGTGTGTGTGTGTGTGTGTGAGAGAGAGTGAATGGCTTTGTGGAATTGGACAGAGGAACACAAACAGCTCTATCCAGACTCATACCCTTCATAACACATCAATAACACATACAATGCACCTCAAGAGGCATTTGTGTATTGTGAGCTGGAACATGCCCGGTGTGGTGACATGTGACCATCTTGCATTTCCCCCCTGCCATTCTTAACATAAAGAGAAAGGCCGGAGGAGGAGGAGGAGGAGATCAGGGTGAAATTTTACACAAGCCGGGGCAAAATCAGTAATATCACACCCTTAACTCGGCCTGCCACTTGCTCTGCTCCTCGCGGGTAATGAGGTATAGGACCTGAGGTGTAAAATGAGAAAAGGCATGGAGAGTGAGGGTAATGGAGGCAGCAGCGTGGGGTCAGGCTGCCTGGAGACAAGAGGGAGACGGAGGGAGAGCTTGAAGCATGATTGGTGATGCACCTCTTGTGTACAAAAAAAAGGCTTTCAGAGTCTCTCCGTCCTCCTCCCTCTTTGAGAAAAGCTGTTTTTCTCCCCCTCTCTCTCGCTCTCCGTCTCTCCTTCAAGCTGTTTTTCTCAGCTTGATCTAGCCAAAGTGTCCAAACACGGGGCAAATGAACAGCTTCGCCCCTGGCTTTTGCAATATCCAACAACGCCCGGACAATACCAGACACTAGTGAATTTCAGACAAATTGCACTGGAAAGATGATTGCAAGTCGATCTGTTATTTTATTTTTTTTCCCTTCAATCTGATTACCAGAGGTGTATTGTATTACAAGTGTCTGAGAGACAGGGGGCGAGACTGTCTGCAAACAGCCTCCCTCCCTCATTTACTTGCAATCTGACACAGCGATGCGGGGAAGGAAGTTTCATTCGGGGCGCCGGCTGTGAGGTAGAACCAGAGACGTGGGAGGCATGGAGGGAGAGAATTAATGTCCTTAAAATGAAAGTGAATCAATATGGTGGCCTCAGGTGAAAAGCTGGAATGAGAATGAGCC
>OMKZ01009812.1:21779-32294 GCA_900302535.1 Neoniphon sammara | reverse complement strand
GTCCACCTGTGCTGCCTGCAGCTACACAAACACACACACAAGGAATTTACCTCCTAAGACATGGATGCCTTCTAATCAGCATTCACCCTTAGATAATTTCTCCCTGGCAGCCTGAAACACTCATTTGCATGTAACTGTTAGATGATAAATGCACGTGTTAGATACAGTATGATTAATGCTAAATTGCCCTCATGTTCTCCTCAAGGGGCCCGCTGATATTTGCCTCCCTCTCATTATTCTTTTGGTAGGTTCAATGAAGACCAAGACAGAGCTTGCCATTTAGTAACTGGACTTATGGGTCATTTTTGTATGATATTTCCCTGCTATTACACTCCAACAGGTTTGGATGACCATTTCAACCACAATCAGTGCAATACATTTTCATTTAGCTTTTTTTAGGCGGAACATTACCCTCGCTAGAATATTACATAGCTGCTTTAATTATACGGGTGACAGGTTTACACGATGTAACTAGAGATGGGAAATAAGCAGATGCAATATAAGTGGTGTCTTGATGTCTGAAGTTTTATAGCTAACTTTTTTTTTTGTCAATACTGCATTCTTTCTTCTTACCATACATGCCATGAATAGACTGAAAACCACATCCGCAGGTCAATAAACACCTCTGTACATTTCTAGATAGATAGGTATCTAAACAGAAACATGGCCTGAGGCGGAGGCGACGCTCACTGAATGTTGACGGGAAACCGAGGTGCAACGCTCATCAATCTGGAAGCGCCGCTTTATGATTCCTCATATTACTCGGCGCATCCCCGAGGATAGCCAATTACAGAGGACCACTGATTTTTTTTTTTTTACATTTGACTTTTCTGCGTTACAAAGCATCATTAAGCTGCAGAGGAACGCTCTGCTGAGGCTGCAGCGAACACCCACACTGGACCTTTCAGCCCTTAGCATGTTCTTCCTCTCTGGATAACAACGTCGTGGGATGAAGGAGAACCCTAAATAGAAATTATTTCTCTCTCATTACATGCTCACCCGGTAACCTTTTGACATTTTCCAATCCAGCTTCTTGTTGTGTTTTTGTACGCATTTGCACTTTGACGCGAAGGAAAGTTCATTACTGGTGTTGCGTCAAAACTGATTGATGATTATTTGAGAACACATTTCCTTTGGTTTCCTAATGGCTTCCCTGTGACATACACACAGGTCTAATGAAGTCCCCTTTGGTGCCATAATACTACAGAGGTTAGTAATAGATTCAGCGCTTGGTGCGGTACATACCGTTCATACCCTGCTGCACTGTGCAGATCAGGCTATCTTAACGCCTTTCATAGCCCACTTATAGACTGCCTATGAATACACCAGCTTGTTATAGCCCCATTCCCGGAATCCATAGATTGATCATCCAAATTAACTCAACAAACACCCCCTGGGTTCATCTCTAGGCTATAAACAGTGTCTGGCAGGTAAAGCCCACATCATTTCTCACATGAGTCAATCCAATGTAATTCAGATGCCATGTGACAAAACCATGTTCCCACCAATTTTAGCTTCCTGCCACGTCCGGCATGCTAGGGTAACCAATAACCCAGCCGAGAAAGAAATAGAGAGACTGAGGGGATGACCGAGACAGCAATGTCTGAAAATAAACAGGGTTTTTACCCGCTGCATTCTATAAATACGGGTCAGACATCTGACACCTGAGGTCACGCTGTAACCCAACGCTCGCTCGAAGACAGAGGCACAAGGATAATGCCCGCATTTATCACCGGGGATAAGTGTTCACGTCACGAGCCCGGGCGGACAGACGAGCGGGTTTTGATGCCGGCGAGCGCTGACAACAGCAGCTTAGATATCCCCGGCTTCCGAGAAGGTATGCTCCATGCAAAGCAATCATAGCATGGAGGTGAGGTAACACAGGCTCCGAGGGGGGAAGGCTGGCTCGTGCAAAAATAAAAAAATAAAAAAAATAAACCTTTTTATAAACTGGCTCTGTCTGCAGAGTCATGTTCCCCTGTAATAGGAAGAGAGATATAGAGTGTGTGTGAGAGAGAGAGAGAGAGACAGGGATGGAGAGAAAACAAGGTCAGATTCAAGATTCAAGGACTTCTAATGAGTTTGCATATTTTCTGAGATTGAAAGTCCCCTCTCCGTCTCCCTCACACTGGCACCAGCTAACACTTAATTAGCACTGGCACCAACAGATATTTAATTAGCATTATTAATGGCTTTCAACTACAGCGTCTTATTGCCTAAAATGCCCCGGCCTAATGAGGGCCTTGTCTTTATTTACATTGTGATATTGATATCCAGAGGGAAAAAAAGGATGACTTCCCTTTCTTCTCAATGGACCTGTGCTTGTAAACCATATAATTCCAGCCTTTTAATGGCATGTTTACCACATCTCCAGGGTGAAGATTGGTGCCTCTAGCACTAGTGATTGGAAAGGGGGCGGGGGTGCAAGGAAGGAAGGGAGGCCGGGAAAAGTCGACGGGGGAGGCTTGGCTGCTGGTATGTGCGACTCACTGGCTATATTGAGCCGAGCTGTGGGCCACTGACCTCCCTGTCACTACCCCGCCTCACCGCTGCCAGCGCTTAAGTGATCTGAGGTGAGTTCCTGTGCTGCTGGCTAGGTAGAGGTTGGGAGGTGGCCGGGAGAGACAATAAATGAGTGGGTGTTAGTAGGAGAGAGAGAGAGAGAGAAAGAGAGAGAGAAGGAGGTTGAGGTAGTGAGAGAGAGCAGCGGGGGCTTTGTAGCTCAGAGCTAAATCGAGCCCCGCAGATCTGTATCAAGCAGAGGCCGTCCCCTAATCACAGGGGTATCTCCCCTTTCCCTGCTCTCCCTCCGCAGCAGAAGCCAAAATCAACCCAATTTCCTGCTCGCTACTTTCTGACCAAAGCTTCTGGCTGGCGAGGTCTGACAGGAGAGGCGAAAAAAAGGAGCAACACTAATTGAAATGTCAGCCATGGAAGGCGATTTGTTCCTTACCGGCGAAGGCAAAACAGGCACAATAATTGAGCTGTCAAATCTATCAAAAGAAGTTCTTTACATGGAAACTGGATTGCCCTCGAGTGCTTCCTTATGCTGGGCTAAGCACTTTGTCTCCAATTTGCCACGCTTTCATATTATTCCGGATCAGATAGCTGCTGGTTATGTCTGGTCGAAAGGAAACAGCGAGAAGCCATGCATGTTTTATGACAATCCACAAATCCTAATGGAATCACGGAAACACGCTGCAATATCATCTCTCATTCTTTATGAAGCTGCAGCGCCTGATGCTCCAGCACGATTGAAATAACCCCCTCTTCATCATATTTCTGATTTCACGCCAAAGATCTCTCAAGACTGCTCAGCCTAGGTACATCATGCCGGTTTACTATCAACTAAAATGTCTTTTACCACTTCCAATCTGTCTGCCTCCGCTGGCACTTAGGCAGACAATCGTCCTGGGAAAGCTGTATTGACAGTGGGGCTTACGTCAGGAGTTACACAACCAGAACCAACCTTGAAATGCTGATAATTCGCATGCGTTGCTCACCTTTTTCAACTGGGTAGGACGCTCTTTACTTCAACTGACAATACAATCCAACAGAATAGAAAAGGGCCTTGCGTCTCCAGAGAACATACGGAAGTTGGGGGGCGGGAAGGGGGGAGGCTTGGTCACCCAGCCTTAACCCAGCTCATGAAGCCAGTCCTGGAGAGACAGTGAGGCTTGGAGACCAGCTCCAGCAGTGCGCTCCACAGCTCAGTGGGGCCCAGGCATCCAGTGACAGCTGATTTTATTTTAGAAGCCCTCCTTCGTAAAAAAAAAGAAAAAAATAGGATGGGGTTGGAGGGGAGAGGGTGGGTGGATGTGCTTTTTTTAGACAGGGTACCCAACATGCCCTTAACCTTATGTCACGGCGGTCTTATAGATACAGACGTACCATATGCGATGACGTGGAAAACAGACACTTGGCATGTCCTTCATTTAAGACCAAAGAGAAAATAGAATATGAGATAACTGGCTGTTAACATGGTAAACATCATGAAATTTCATAGCAAGCACATAGAGGCTTGTGTCAAACACATTTCACAGAGTAAGAGGATGGGTAAGAGTTGGAGTATGAGTGAGCAAGGTAGAGAAATCTGAGCTAGAATGGGCTCCAAAATGTCTGGATTAGTAATGCTGGGTCTTATATATAGGCAGGGGCGTCACACAAATTTCTGGCCCCCATGCAAAAGACAATTTTTGGGCCCCCCACCACCGAATATTTTTTTTTTCTTGTTTATCTTCAAAAAGTCACTAGGCCGTATTCATTAAAGCTGGAAAGTTTCACAAAATGATGTAGCTAATGTGTACAACCGCTTATAAATCTAATTTTATATCATAATATTTTATAAAAATATGATTTAGGCCAATTTATTACATTTATTCAATACACTTCAGCAGCTATCAATAAATCCCATCATCGGTTCATGGGAAAAGGTTAGAATTAAAGATTAGATTTGAAGAAGATAATTTTTCAAGATCATTTTTGGAAAAGGGGAGCAAGCTGGGTCTAGGGGCCAATTCTTATTTCATGGACCCGCAAGTCAGTTTGAAGTCTGATTTATTTTGCGAAAAATCCATACTAAATCAGTCTACTTTAAATAAAACTGAAAAATGTGGTCCAAAATAAGCATTTCAGTTTCAGGTCTTAGGAGGGCCCCTCCACCTCTGGGCCCTGGGTAGTCAGTTCCCCTTTTCCCCCCACTGGGACGCCCCTGCTTATAGGTATCAATGGGCTGTCTAGATACTTATAAGGCGCAGCTAACTCATTGAGGCCTGTGAGGATGAATTATTATGGTTTTACAGTGTGTCGACAGCAGAGACAGACAAGCATGAGCAAGTCGACATGGTGAACGCCGGTCCATGACGTGTTAACAACGATACAAATTAGATATGACTCACAGGAGGCCTGAAAGTAAGTGCTTTGGATGGAAATCTACCTGCAGAGTTTGTCCCATTAGCATTTTTTAATGTTTTTTTCTTACTTAGTGCTGCTGTATGCAGGTATGGCCTTACGGATTCAGGTGCTTAGTATCACATAGTCTGGTAATAATATCAGATGGGGAAGTAGCTCTGAATGCTGATCCTAGATCTGCACGTCTACGCTGAGATCTTTCATCTCAGAGAAGTAAACACTCTCACAGTGAAGGTCAGCATGTTAAAAACCTGCTGTCTAACTCACTGCAGGGCTGGGATTTTTGGACGTTCACTCAGGGCTTCACATGCATCTCAGGTTGAGTGGAATATATGAGTTGCCTGCCAAAAAAAAAAACAGCGCGGGGCTTTGAATCTTTTCAATGTGCTGAATGAATAAAGAATTAGGACTAAATATATAAAGGCGTATTATTCATGCTGTCAGGGATTGCTTCTCTCATTCTGGGTCAACCTTTGCTTTATCCCAAAACCTATGATGGAAGCCCCCTCCCTGCACCTCCGCCCCCCAGTGCCTGCAATTGCTTTCGAAACATTTTTCAAAGACGGCTCTTGAAATGGACAGTAGGGCAGTGAGATCAACTGCAAAGTGTGAGTACACTCATTACAGTTCCAGCAGCTTGGAGGCCCGAGAGGACTGAGGGGGAAACTATGAATAATCACTAAACTAAAAGATCACTCAGGCAGAATTAGCTGCAGTTGGTGGAAGATGAGAAATCATGTGGTATATTCTTTCTTTCTTTCTTGCTTTCTTGCCTCTCTCTCTTGCAGCAACAGCCCATCACACTGACCTGACATCGCCCTTCAGCAATGGCAAACCTGCTCTTTTTAAACCAGTGGCCCCTTGCTTAGTGTGAGCGTCTGATCAAAGCCGGCTCAACCGCTCTTAGCCCAGGGCTTTCCATTCATTCCCTTTCAACCTCCAGCCGTCTCCACAATACATCTAAGGTGAGCCACTCTTCTCCCTCACACAACCCTCCAGGAATCATTTATGTCCATTCACTCCTTCTTATTAGCTGTGATCATTACTGTTTACCAACCCCCGTTGTGAAAACATTAGGTGTGCGCCTGCCTGAGTGCTCCATGCCTTGGCTTTGGCGGCGTATCGACTAGAGAAAAGCCCAGTTATCAGGCTTTTGGAGAGGCTGCGCCCGGCTGATAATCCTGCTGAAATTGCACATGGATTTCCTGTTCCCAAAGTGGGAAATATATATAACATTACCTGTACAGTACCTAATGATGGGCCTGAGAACATCCCGGAACTAATATTGAGTGAGCCTTAAACTGAATTAAATTTCACAAATTAAAGCAGCAAAATGTGAGAATTTTACTGCATTATAAGACATTTTATGTCTTGACAGTGTTCTCAGTCAATACCATTGAGTATTTTGCTGGTGCTGAGATTTCTGGTTTTCAAAGCTAACCTTCAAGAGAATTCCCAGCACTCATTCTCACCTCTATCATTGAGAACAGTGCTGCAAGGGAGCCACCGTTACAAGAAATTTCATCCTTAAGCCAAACAAGCTGTACATTTATAACATTTTTTTTGACACATTACCTCTTGACTAGATGTCTCTTGTTAAATCTTGCTTTAAAAACCCAGCTTACTCATCTCTCAACTGGGTATAAACATGGCAAATGAAGAGAAAAATGTACTTTTTCCATTTGTATAGCATTGAGAATACAGTGTTCCTCTTTGAATGGAGGTAGGGAAGTTTGGGATACATGGGAGTTTATTTGTCCTGTTTTTATCTGTAATGTTTGTAGTTTGGAGCGCAGTGTATCCTGCAGTGGTGAGTCAAGGTGAAAGATGAAGGTGAAGACATCAATAGCACAATCAAGATAAGAGTTGCTAGCTGAGCTATTTTTGCTCCGCGAGGTTTAAAGAACACCATGTTTGGCTGTCAGAGGATTTCAGGGGAAAAATCATTGGGAATATTTCCCTGTGTTGTGAACAGACAGAATTTTGCTTCACTCCCGAAGACCACGAGCCATGGTCTTCACCCAAACGTCAATACATGCCAATGCAGTCAAGCCAGTTTTTGATTTCCAGCAAATGTCAATAATGTATCGAGGGGCAATCCTTGTCCCGTAACGGCCTCAAGGGAAATCAGAGCTAAAATTGACAGGAAAAATGCTTGAGGAAAAACGGGACATGTAAAGACATCGCTGTCATTTTTTGGAAGAAATTTTGAAAAAAACAGAAAGACATTTGGTGAATGTAAATGGGCCATAGTCATTCTAGAAGAAATACTGCAGTCCATATCTGTCATGGCCTGAAAACAACAATAAAAAAAAATGTCTGCAATCTCCAAGATAAAAATAAAAGTCCTACTGACCTTCCATATTGGTGCACTGTATAAACACAACAACAGCTCCATGGCTCTGCTTCCAGCGCGCTACGTGAGAAAGCAAGTAAACAAGGTTGCATGTTCGAAAAGAGCAGAGAGATTTGGAGGTGAGCTTTGCATCTGTTTAAAGCGCGTTTAGTCAGTGCTTTTTTTAAACAAAGTGGCTTTTTTTGTGTGTGTGTGGGGGGGGGGGAGTTCCCGTACCCCCTGCTTACCACTGTCAGTCATTTGACCTGGCAAATGATGCGGCGCTGTCATTGACGCGCCACTGACAACTTGTCAGCCGAGACAAAAGCCATTGCTCAAACAGGACAGCGGGGGGACGTTTAACGGATCGTCAACAACCTCCAGTTTTAGAGACGATGGTGGAGTTCAGAGACGCAGAGGCCAGAGCCTTTGCTCTCCCTGTCCTCTGTGATGTCAGCGTGTTTTGGTGGCGTCTGATTCATCGTGTCAAGGTTTTGTTTGTTTTCTGGCCTAAAGGAACAGTTCACCCAAAAAAAAAAAATACAAAAATAGATACCCTTAAGGCGGTCTATCCATCCAGACAGTGGGTGATTTGTGATTTGATGATGTTTCCAGTCTGATCTCTAAACTTGTACCTCTTGGGGGCGGATTCATGCAGTTTGCCAGAGTTCTTCAGCAGGAAATAGATCCCAACAAAACTCTTCATCCCAAGGGATATGGATTATATTGGATGTCATTATTTTTTTTATGGAAAGAGCTCTCGCCGTTGAGTTTTTCCCGCATGTAAATTTTTGCCCTTGAGCTCCGTAAACAAACACCCATCCAGCTCCATTGTACTGAGGTGCGGGGGGATCGTTGCTGACTGGAACTTTTGCCAACTATCTGGAAACTATCTGGATGGACAGATTGCAATAGGAGCAGGAGCGAGAATATCTTTGTGTTGCGGGTGAATTCTTTCTTTAAAGTGGGAAAGAAAAAAAAACCCCTCTGAGGACAACACAATCTGGATTACTGAGCTCAGGTAGAGATAGGAAGGCTCTCAGTGTGTGTGTGTGTGTGTGTGTTTGAAGCTAACACCTCTATACCACTTTGAGGCAGTTGCCTGTCAACACGTCCGTCACTTTGGATTCTCACTATCAACAATTACCGCCCCCACAACATGACTCTCTCTCTCTCTCTCTCTCTCTCTCTCTCTCTCTGCCTCTCTCTCTCATACACACATCCACTCACACTCACAAAAAACCAACACACACTCCTATAAGATCAGCATATACTCTGGCACCTCAGGCTGTGGATGTTTGTATATGGGGGATTTAGAACTTGCTCCCTTTGGTTTGTTATTTGTGAGTCTCACCGAGGGATAATGAGCTGTACCTCTCACTGTAAAGCCCTATCTCTGTGTACACTGCTATCAGTGGCAGCCGAAAACAAACTAGAGGTAGCCACAGCAGCGCGGCTATTGCAGTAATGGAAGCACAATATCTAGCAAGCTCCCTCCTTCCCATTAAAAACCTGCCAGATGAGTCGAGGTAGCCTTATCTGCCAATGAGTAATCTGGCTTTCAAAGGCTGCTTTTTCGATTATTTTTTTTTATTTTCCAAACGGGACGCCACACTGCATTCATATCACTGCAAAACATCTTAACCAGTCATTTCATGTCATATTCAGTGTTAAAAATCTTGCTTTTCGTAAAAAAAAGTGCAAAAATCTGTCAGCAGAATGAGATCAATGCACTATAGAATCCAGTGCTGATCAACTTGTTTCCAGCATTTTCTTGAATCAAGTGTCATTTTCTAGATCCGAGTGGGCTGATCTGCCTTTTTCTGCCTTGTTTCAACATATTTATATTTACCAGAAAAAAGTAACTGAAACAAGTGAAACTGTGTTGAAAACAAGTGGAATTATTTCATCCCACTGGCAAAGATTTTGACACTGAATATGAGACAAAATTACCTCTTTTTTTTGCAGTGTACATTCTGCACTGTCTAGGCCTTCTTTTATATGCTATAACACCTCAAACGTAATGCCAAAGAACCTCTGCAACTTCCTTTTGAAACTCGAAAATAGTGATGTCAAAATGGAGAAGTAAGGGATAAAAGTGAGCAGGACTGGTGGTGCTGTACTCACGGTGACTGGGGTCCTGAGATGAAGCCATGTTCTGTCCTGGCAAGGGCTCAAACCTGGTGAGACTGGACGAGACTCTCCTGGACGGGGACGTTTGGACGGCTCTCACTTCCTGGTCAGTGAAAAAGAGAGAGAGAGAGAGAGAGAGAGAGGGAGAGAGAGATATCAGAGGAAACAGTTGTGCCTTGTTACAGTGGAGGTGGAGAGGTGACTCTATGGGTCACCATAACCAGCTGGCTTTGCCCAAAACCTCTATACACACACCCATACACACACATACATGCACATGCACAAACACACACACACACACACACGCACACAGAGGTGAGGGAGGATGCAGATGCTAACACACATAACATAAACATGAAAAATGATACAATACGGCTGACACTGAAGCTCGGAACTGAATTCCAGTGGAACGTTGTCCTGCTAGATGGAATGTTTGTCGTCTGAACTGCACACACACACACACACACACACACACACACACACACACACACACACACACACACAGACAGATCTGTGAGTGCAAACACAGGTGACCTTGAGCACAATGTGCAAAATAGGCACTGACTGGAAAGTTAGAGCAAACAGAGAACTTGGCTGAATTTTAATAGGAACACTCTTGCTGTAACCAAAGGCGTTTTCACAGGCTTCAGTTGATAAAACGCTACAACATCGGTAAATGGCATGTCCTCGGTGCATACAGTCTTGTTTTTCCCCTGGAAGCATTTTGTCAAAACTTAGAAGTCAGCCGAAGCAACATGCCTATTCAGTTGCAAATCATCCCCACAGGGGACAAACACACCTGTGTGCGTGTGTGTGTGAGTGTGTGTGTGTGTGTGAGCGTGCGGATGTGTTTTCCAGAGCATTTGCAAATCAAATGTATCCCCTATAGCGTTCCAGCGACAGCTTCTCGCAGGGCGTCAGCGTAGAGTGACAACAAACACACAGCAGCTCCACACATGACTAAACTGCCTGGCAAACTGGCTGCACACACACACACACACACACACACACACACACACACACACACACACGCACCGGGTGTCATGACACTGACAGTCCTCCCGCTCCTCGGCGGCGGCGGCGGCAGTGAAGCGAAGAGATTTGTGATGATCATCGCCGCCGCTGAGCGTGACCTC
>OMKZ01009799.1:1381-14290 GCA_900302535.1 Neoniphon sammara | reverse complement strand
ATGTACAGTATAGGCAACAATCAAAAGAATTCTGAGACCCCTGATGTCATCAAAAAGAATTAACATTGAAAATCTGTCAATTACAATAATCTGAACTTTCCAGTGGTAATCCCACTTAATGTGCTATGTAATAATTAGAGTCTAGAAAAAAATTTGTTGCATCATGAGCTATTTGTTTTATATCTCAAGTAAGAAAGGTAATGCTGACGCCAAGGAAATGCTAAGGGCCCAGCCACAGGCTGCATGAAAGGGTAAAGTCTTTACCTTTGAAGTGAAATATATGAGTCATGTCACTCCTTTGTGGCCACGCACACAGAGAGGCACAAGAGTGTCTGGTTGTCTTCCAAAGTGTCCTCTGAAGTCATCCCATAAGATCATCGATTGAGAGTCTCAAACAATAGTGGGTCTGATATTATATCAATCCATATGCTGTTAAATGAGTACAATTGACCAATGAGTGCCAAAATGTACTTTTGTACACAAGGTAAAATTTGTAAAACTATAAAATTATAATTGCTATAACTATAATTGCTATAATTCACCTAAACTAAATCGAATTGTTCCTAGGTGACATCTAAGGTTTCATGTCCATTTAGTTGTTGTTGGCACACAAAGAGCAGCTTTCACTTCATTTGTTCAATGTTAGTCCAGCATTATTCAGCATGTTAAAAAGCATGAGGGGTTTTAAATCCCGCCAGCAGATCTGGAGTGTATAGCACCAGTAATGGGGTATTTCAAGGAGAAAACCTGAAATATCTGATTTTTGAGGGTTTTTTTTGTTTGTTTGTTTGTTTGTTTATTTGTTTTTTTGTTTTTGTTTTTTTTTTCAAGTTGATTATCCAGGGGAAAGAAATGAGTCTCATATTTCAAGGCAGAGTTCAGTGAACTGTGGTCATGTGATTAATAACCTTGTCTGAGACTTGCCAAAGAGCTAATGCCTGGCCTTTGGTTTACAATAACAGAGATTTGTGTTGTGCATACGGTCAAAACAAGAACAAAAAGTCAAAGGCTTTTCTAGAGGAAGAACAGTCTTGCTAGGAGAGTGGGTTCAAAGGAAACATCTATCTCCTCAGCCAAACTCCTCTGTCAAACATCTCTGCTATTTCAGAGTGACTTTGATCAACAAAGTGCTGTGCTTGTCCATAGCTACACCCACACAAAACACACAGTCAAGGTTGTGTAATCTCTTTAGCATTATATACAACAGTAGAATACTCTTCTGCTTTTCACAGCGTGATGGGAGCACTTAGCAATGGCGCGCTTATGTTGCCAATGAAACGCAGAAATACATGACACCAATAATATCCAATCCATACAATAAACAAGACTAGAAATACCGCCAAGTGGTTGTATGCCTCCGTGTTCTCTCAGCTACCGTGGTAAGCAAATCTCCCCCCTCAAACGTATTTGGGAAACTATACCTTTCGATGGATGAATCACATAGACAATTATTTTAAAAAATTAAAAGTCTTACAGCTGAACCAAGTCTGGCAGCCTCTACCGCCCAGTACCGGGCATCAGGGACAACCACAAAGAAAATTGTATTATAAAAAGAATACATTTATGACATTTTTAGTGTATGCTAAGGTTTTTCTTTTTTTATTATTATTATACTATTATATTTCTCTCTTCTAATGTACTGTATACTTACTGTGTATTACTGTTGCCATAAAATACCTGGATAACCTGCTGCTCTAAGACAAGAACCAACTAGACATTTGTGTCCAATTTGAAGAAATTCCCTCCAGGCGTTCTGGAGATATGTTCACAACAATGAGATGGACTTGAGGTCACAGTGATCTTGACCTTTGATCTTTGACCAGCAAAATCTAATCAGTTCCTCCTTGAATCCAAGTAGACATTTGTGCCTAATTTGAAGAAATTCACTCCATGCCTTCCGGAGATATCATGTTCACACGATTGGGGCAGATGGACAGACAGACAGGCAAATGGACAACGTAAAGTTGAATATATATAATAAAAAGTGAAATATATATAATAAAAAAAACTGACTGTGGTAGAATTTGGTTACATCAATGGTTGCTATATAGACACGTAAAGAACCGCTTCTGCATCTTTGCTCTTGCTCGTAAAGATGGAGTAGGCAGCTTAACATTTTGGTGGCTCTGGGTGGAGAGATAACTAGCTTTTGAAACTCAGACCTATATTTATTTTTCTGAATGACTAGTGAGGATGGAGATTTGGAAAACAGGTTCAACCACTGTTGGTGAAGCTAGTTTTCTCTGGAGTGCTCGCTTACTGCTGTTTAGGACGCAGTTTGTATTTCACTCGAGTTTGGAACTGATTCTGACTGATTGTAAAAGATTTCCTCCAAGTATCCATACTAGAAACTTGCAATTAATTTTGGCAAATATGACAAATCTACGGGATTCGAAATTGTGGTAATGGGGCAATTTTCTCTGTTGCAGGCTCTGTTTATGATTTAGACTGATAAGATGTGCCTGTTTTTCATATAAAATCTTGCCTAGGGCAGCTTTAAATAAAAGTTTTAGAGAAAGACATCACCATAAACAATACCTCCCACTTCTGCTCAGCCCTCATCCTTTTCAATCCCTCCTTTCGCTGCTTTGTATCAATTTGTTTTTTTGCATGTCAAGTCAAGAGGAGGTTGTCACAGGAGACAGCTCGCTTGTCTCATGCACATGATTGAGGTAGTGGCAATTTATAACATACCAGCCAGAGCGACAGACCTCACTTATCTCAAACCGGCTCCTCTGCCAATGCCCTTTCACTCAGCCAATGAGGATGAAGGTTGCAGGTTGGGTCACTTTGTCAAAAGCAGAGGAACCATTACAAATCTACACTATCCATCCTTCTGTAGGGCATGGAGCTTTTCCCCTGGCGCAAAGCTGTTGCAGTGCTGACTCTCCTCAACCTGCCTGTCTATCTCTCACACCCGGGAAGCTCACAGGGGGGTTGTTATCACAAAGGGCCAATTTGTTATCCTGGTTTCACTCCATCACAGAAGCCATTATTTGGGACTTTTATCTATCAAGAAAAAGCTGTTAATGTGAGCAAGAAAGTGTGTACTCTGTCATTACGCTGCTGAAACTATTGACTTCACCTTAGACTGATTCTAGCTGAATGAACCCAAGGCAATTACGCCAGCGAAAGAAGATTGACACCACTACTGTGATGTGAACTACCTTGAACTTTTAAGTTGCTCCCAGTGAAAACACCTAGTCTGATCTTTATGTTAATATTTTGTGGACTAATTGCGCTGCAGTGCAAAGCCCTTGATAGAGCAGGCACTTCCACCGTAGGCGGATCCTCCTATTAGTCGCAGCACACTGCTGCCTACGTGCTCTGACACCAGCACCTCTGCCTAGGAACACTGACTGCTAGATAATGCATCCTCACCTGCAGGACAGACAATATTTCATAAACCTGAGTGCAATGCCGTGATTTATCACTTTCACTTATTACCCAAGACACTTGGAATGATCGATTGGTTTATCCTCCAAGTTGAAGCTATGTATATATATCAGCTAAGAAAAAAAGAAGAAAGAAAGAAAAAAGACAATTACCTGCCTAGGTGCCATTTGGGGGATATTTCTTGAGAGAGTCAACCTTCATGCGACAGTCTCGTGCCCTCTGTGTCTCCATCATGCACTGTGACTTTGCCATCATTATCAGATGTACGACTGCTCTATCTATGCAAATGCTCTACCTGTACAGCGCCTTCAGATGGATTTAAGAGCAGTGGTATCTTCAGTACATAGAGCCAAAGCACTGAGTCCCCCCCACACACTAACCCCACCTTTTTTTTATTTGTGCTTATACAGGATACAAGAGGAGAAACATGTGATTGACATACTATGGACTAGGCTTGTTAACTATTAATCACTGATCAATTATTTGCCATTAAGAAATTTATCAATCAGGAGTATCATCGACTGATCAATTTTTGAGTTTTTGGTACAAGTCATTATTTTGAATTCTACACAGTGCGGAGCCAGTTTGTTTGTCATTCCAAGAAGAAGGAATATGCATTGTAGTTTTCCATTTAGAGAGGGAATTAACATTGTATCAGTGTTGTTTTCAACTGTAAGATGGGTGAGTGCAAAACATGACTTCATAATTTCAGCTCCTCCAGGCTCATCCTCTGAATCTGTTGTAAGCTAGCTGTTATTGTCACTGCATCGCTTGGGAAGCGAGAGACAGAGTGCAATTACCAAGCCTTCTTAATTTATCCGACATAAACGACTTTATATTTTTGTGATGCTCATCTGTTCTCTTATTTTGTAAAGCTCATCTTTTTGTTTATGCATTTGTTGTAGCAGGCTAACACTAGTCACTGAGGGAATAGTGGAAGAATGTTTTTTTTTTAATAAAGCTTTGAAAAACTTCATAACATCATAAGCTATATTTATCTGTTTTGCTCAGGATTAAACGATTAATCATTCATTAACGTCAGTGAAAATCGATCATGGGAATTCCTTCAGACTTGCATCCCTACTGTGGACGTGAGACAAATCGTTACAGGTGTCATGAATATTACATCTGGAAAGCGAGGAATTCCACTTCATTTGCTTGTTTGTATGTTAATCGGGCAAAAAGGATTTTAAGAAGAGGAAAAGAAACAAATATTTGTTTCCCACCAAACAGCCACCTGGTGAAATGTCGCTGCCATTTACAATTAGGAGCTTCATTCTCCACCAAGAGTAAATCAAATTTTCATTACATCAACCTGGAAAACATGTTTTTGGCTCCCTGACATTTGATCCAGGAAGTCTTGACATCCACAAACCATTCTCAGTCCAGCCCAATCACTTGTCACACGCTCAGTGTGGGCTGGAGGCCCCCTCTACCCTCATCACAACTCATCATTACACCACAAGCTGTCAAATTAAAACTTTTAAATTGTGTGAATGCCTCTTCGGAACTTTCCCTTTTTCCCAGCAACATATTGCAGAGATAATTGAGGATATTAGCAGCCAGACTGTTACCAAGAGATGAAAGGCGAGGAGGGAGCAGTGACAGCTCCTCTCGCTCGTGGCGGTAACGAGGGACTGTCAAAAGTCTCTCCGTGTTTATCTCGGATCATCTAGGGGGATTTAAAACCCTTACCTTCACAATTCCATTCTTTATGGCGCGTCCTTTATCCACAGTGATTTACGGAGGCTCAAGCCCTACGCCGTGTGATGAATGAGCGCTCTTCACAAGGTGTCAGGGCCAGGCAGCGGTGGGCGGTGGTGACTCTCTCCCTCTCCCCCTCCCTTCATTTTTCTTAAGGCTTTCTCTTTTCCCTCCTTGTCTTCCCCTCACTCCTTTCCGAATTAGGCTGATGAGATGTAGACTTATCAGCTGGATTTGCACAGGAAAATCTGATCTGTACAAGGCATTACCAGCAGAGAAGCTTTGTACAAATGAGGCTTGGGCACGTAACCCTCTGTATTTTCTGGTGGAGGTACAGGACATGCGGCTTTTAAAAAATTTTGGTTTGGGCAAAAAACAGTACATTTTTAAGACCTGACTCTCTTTCCAGCCTCAGACAGAAGCTAGCCAATTACAGACTTTACCTAAATCTCACAATGTTAATGCAATTCGAAACTGTGCAGCTTCAGCTAGCTGCCAAGCAACGTGACCCCATGCAGAAAACCTGGTTAATGCACTGTAATACACAGTGAAGCCGCTTGCACATCAGAGGTGTTCCAATTTGCTGTCAGAATGGCAATACCTCACATGATACTATACTATAATGAATCTAACCACACCAACCACAATGTGTCAGGTCACAAATGATGCTAATGTTTTAAAAAACCTCTGAAGGCATACCAAATGGCATCTCAAGCTGGTACAATGGCCAGCCAATGTGACAATGCCAATCTCAACATGAAAACCAGCACATCAAGCACATGTGGATGTCATTGATGTAGATTAACTGTACTGCTAACACAGAAACTCAACAATAAAAGTTGACGGTTTGCAATGGTAATATAAAATGCCTCCAGGTCTGACCCACAGAGCAAGTACAAAAATATAAAAATAAAATAAAATAGGTAAGTAAGAAATCTTTTAAATGAGTTGGATCACCTTGTTAGATGTATTAAAACCCATTTTCAGTTTATACATTTTAATTTGTTTTAGATCAGAATCTGGAATGACTTTTAGAAACTGTTTCATAGATAAATTTTAATGTGGAATGCTAGGGGAGTATCTGTTTGAAGCTTTTCCCATTGAGGAAAAAAAAAACTACCTCTGTGACATATTTGAAAAATGCTGAAGCCATTGACATTTTTATGCTGATAACATGTTAAGATTTTGCAAATCCAGCCTAAGATCCTTTGGGATTGTGTATGTGACTTTGCATAAACATCATGCAATTAGCATTCAAGGAGGACAATAGATCTCACTGACAAGTCATGGCTCAATCATTTTAAAAACAGCAGGTCCATTGTGTTTCTGCTGGTGTGAATTTGGACAGGATAATCCATTTAGGAGAGTTCCCATTTTATGATTGCTTGTAACAACTTCAACATCAGCTCATTATGAATATAACATAACATAACATGTCAGGAATAACCTCTCGAAGAATTCATATTTTTCTTAGTTTTGTCTTTTTCTTCTGACCCCACTGCCTATCCTGTCTATTGTCCGTCACTCTCCAGCATCCAGGGAGAGACATATCTCTCCCAATCCATCTCCCCCATCTTTATTGTATTGTCTTGTTGAGTGTCAGTGTCACATGTTAGGGCATTAGCTGTGAAGACATCAGTGGATGGGGTCAGCACTGACATGGTGCCACCATTAAATCTATGGCCTCTGACGCTGTGAGACAAGCCTCACGGTCACCATGGTTCCTGGTTCACACGCACCGGCATCTCTGAGGTGTTTAAGGCAGTCAGACGGGCGTGGCAGCTGAGGCTTGCTGATGCTCACCTACACACCTGTTTCCATCAAGAAGCCCAAAACAGACATATGCTGCTGTGCTCCCATCAAATAAAAAATTAAAAGAAAAATGGAAATCAGCAAATCAACATCACTATGATCCCCCTAGCTTTTCCTTGAACAGTGTATCTCAGCAAAAGTAGCCAGCAGATGGTTAAAGAGATAATAGTTTGGGATCTGGCAGATAAAGTGCCCTGCAAAACAGTAAACACACTCAGTGGAACATTATGGCTTAAACTGGGATAGCTGTGCAAGGAATCAGTGTCACATTAAAATATACGCAAAGAGTTCATTTAACAAAATTAACAGAATGAGCAATGAAGATGACAAAGCCATCTGCCCTTGAGTGGTTAGGCTGGTTCTAAGTTCCTATCCAAATAAGTCTTGCTTAAATGCATGCCGTTCCCCTCTCCGTACAATAATCATGCCTTTAGAGCTACTGAGTGTTGCAGTGCATTAAGATAAAAGCGCTAAAACACTGTTTGTTCTGCATCCCAAATGGAGGCTGCTAAGTGAAGTAGCATGCTGTTACAGGAGTCGAGGGATGATGCTAGCATGAGTGCTTCTCTGAGTGGGAACACTTCACACTGCAGGGGTTTGCACCGACGCCACAGCATAAATTTGTCATATATCTCTTTTTTCCTGCTTATTTTTTATACAGCTCTAAATGTGTGTTGTATTAATTTATCACATTTGCTCATTATGCCCCTATTTGGACTTCAGCGATGTTATTATGGAAAATACTTCACCTGAATTTGCATTTTTGGGGGCTTTAGCTTATATTTTTCAGAGTAGCAAATGACTTTGAATCAAAGATGTGGGGAAAGCAAGGGACTGATGCTGCAGCGGCAAAACTTTTGATGAAGGAATTCACAGTAACGATCTGTTGATGTGCTCTCAATAAAAGCAATTGTGTCAAAATAGGCAGAACTGTAAAGGCCACATCACAGAGCTTCAGGGGGTCGGAGCAGAAACTACTGTTCCCATAAACCAGTAAGTCACACCCGTAACTGGAGAGAATGCAGAGAAAAGACTGCCAGCTTTACACCCTAATTCACCTTCCATAGTCTCCTCTACTTGCTGAGAAGCTTAAAATGGATTAAGCTCATAGACACTAAGACGAAAAATAGCAAAAAGTTGCATTTCACCATATAGCCATCAATCTATTTCGTGTTAAATGACTGAGGTAATCACCTTGAGAGCTTGTTTTCTCTGTGTATTGAGAGACAGACGCCACCCGACATAACGGAAGCTGAGGAATGATGAACACAGACAGCAGAGAGAGAGAGAGAGAGAGAGAGTCCTGTTTGCATGCCTGTTGCAGATTGAAATTGAAGATGTTCCCCTGGTCTAACATTGAACCTGCCATGAATGTGTCACGCAGGCAGAGGTCCTTAATGTACTGAGGAGCCATTCGGTCAGAAAGGTCTTAAAACTCCAGGAGGGCCCACCGACTGCTCTCTGACGATTCCAAAAACATTCTTATAAAACGATGGGGGATGAGGAAAATAAATTTGTTGTGATGTTTACGAGTCTGCATGGTTGAGGGCATTGGAGCATTGCATAATGTCATCGTACGACAGGGGATAGGAAGGGGACCTTGGCCCTTACTCTTTCCCACAAACGCATGCATGCACCCAGCCCGATAATGAGAATCCACCTCACCAAATCTTTCAATTCAAGGTCTTGCTTAGATTGACTGTAATGCCTAAGTAATCAGCCTGTACTGACCCACCTTGTCCCCGGCCAGGATTTATAGCACCCAATTACTGATCTCTATTACCCAGTGTGCCAAGGGGATGGAAATCAGACAAGTGGACGGAGGGCCACCACTCTGTCTCCCAGTCCGGGTGACCAGGTGGCAACAGGATGGCCTCCCCTCCTGCCTGCCACCCATCTTTCATACTCCATTACTTGGCAAAAGACTGACAGAGAACTTTTTTATGTTCCCTCAAGTGTCTGAATACTTAGTTTGTCTTACTGATTGGTGATAATATGATCAATGTCACGTCCTTCTTTAGCTTAAGTCTCTTTTCCTTAGACACACTTGTTCCTTTTTGTTCAAAAGCAAATCAGTGAGATGATAAAGCGGAATCTTCCTGAGAGTGCAATTACAGTTTACAGTATTGTGACAAATTAGGTTGAAACAAGTTATGTAATGAAAAGAAAAATAAATAAAAAAATTCAACGCCGATATTGCTTGACATACTACCTATTTTTTAAACACATCAGTAGTATCTAATACTTAAATGTGCAGATTCCCCAGACATTGGCCACACCAGTATCATGTTATATTACATAAATTGATGTTTTATTGGCTTGGAAACCTGTGCACAAAATGGAGCGCTGTGGAGGTGATATGAAATTCTTTGGATACCTCTCAAATATGCTTGGAGTGCTTCTAATTTTATTCTTGAATAACAAAAATATTTAATAATAGTAATCATAATAATAATAACAATAATAATTTTAATTTATATAGTGCATTTCAAGAGACCCAAAGTCGCTTTACACATAGTGATGGGACACCAGGGCGGAGTATAGGGGTGGAGGAGGTCTGACAGGTACTGGGGGGCAAGGGCATGGAGGGGTTTGTAGGTGAGGAGGAGGATTTTTTAGGAGATGCAAGACTTGACCAGGAGACAGTGAATGTGGATGTGGGTAGGGGTGAGGTCCTGCCAGGGCCTGGTGCGGGTGAGGACCCTGGCAGCTGAGGTCTGCACATACTGGAGCCTGTCCAGGACTGGGTACCCCGGACAGGACTTCATTGCAATAATCCAGACGGGAGGTGATGAAGGCATGGACGGGTCTCAATCACAGAGTGATGGTCAGAGTATTGAGATGTTTTTGATATGGTACAAAGTGGATTTGGTGATGGGTTTGATGTATGACTGGAATGAAAGGGTGGAGTCCAGAATGACACCCAGGTTGCAGACTTCTTGGGATGGGCAGATGGAGCAGCCATCCACATCAAGGAATCAATGAAAATCTCCAACCTTCTGGAGCAGCGCCTTGGGAGCCACAACCATGAGCTCTGCTTTGTTGGTGGTTAGCTTGAGCAGATTAGATGACATCCAGATTTTTATTTTGTGCAGGCAGTTGACAAGGGACTGTGAGGGGAGCTGAGTGGATTTCAAATTCATTCATCTAATACCCGCATAATGACTAACATAATGTATACACTTCTATAAAAGTAGAATGTCTATTGCAGAATCATATATGAAGTTAAACTGTATAGTTAAAAAGGACTGTATTTACACAAGTATTAATCATCTGGTTTTATTTGGATTTAACACAACAAATCTGCATTAATGTGCGGGGTTTGGTCATATATATGTTATGGTGTTTCTTGGTGTTTCTTGTTTCCTTATTTTAAGGAGTATCACCAGTCGCAGTTGCAGTTATAAGATCAAGCTTCTCTACCAAAACTCCCTCTTGTCTGTCTATCCTCTGTCTTTATTTATTTATTTATTTATTTATATTTTTATTTTATTTTGGAGTGGGGGGGTTACATGTTTAGAATCACAATCAAACTCACAAGGACTAGCTGGCAGTTTTTTTTTTATTCTGAAACTGCTTTCCTGACAAAATGTGAAAAATGAACTCTGACACCCAAAATCAGAGAAAGAAACAAATAGAAACAACAGCTGGCACAACAAGAGCCTTGGTTTGTTACAGCATGTCAAAAATTGTCTCTTGGGCAAAAATTTTAGGTTTACTTCTGGGGATTTTAATAATATTTGTCTAAAATTAAATGCAGTCCTTCTTGTTAATACATTATTACTAATAACAAAACTTATATTAGCCCCCACACATGCATTTAAATTGGATTTTATGGCATGGCGTCATACACTCAACTTTAAAATGCATGCACAGTGTGAAATAAATGGTTTATTCATTCACAGTGTTCTTGTCCAATTCTTGAGCTTTTGAAGTTTCAAAGAAAAAATGAAAAACATTTATGCATGAAAGGGTTAATCAAACACCTAAGTGAGACTAGAACTATTTGTCATTTATTTAAAAGTAAACAGCAGCTCTTGCAGAGATAATTTGGATGTACCGTGGTGCATAGTTTAGATAAGATTCATAAAAGAAACTGAAGAAAGAATTCTGGATCTTTTGAAATTATGTCAAACACACAGCGATTCTTTTTCTGAGACACTTTGGAAAGTTCACATGTGCACACTGAGCCGTGTGTGCAAAGTTCCGATCATGAAGCTGTCATTCATTTCGCGGTGACAGCAGCCAACAGCCAAGGCTTTGTGGGCTCCTTGATAATATTTTCACATTCATTTTGATGTCTCAAAAGAATGTTTTTTCAAAACAATGTTATCTCCATGCAGCGCAGGAAGCCGGAGCCATGTCACATTGTTTAGCTTTGAAGTGGCATACTCTCACAATACTGTACCTTCCACAGGGGCCAACCAGAAACATTAATTATTGATTCTCAGCATAGGTTTGAAGGAGTGAGGGTGAATAGCTGCGGTGTATAAAAGGTCTGAAAAGGAAAAGTGGCATATTTTGACAAGTACATTACATAATATGCTTTTGGGCAGCTCCAGTTAACTGCTGAAATACATCTGGGTTGTGCTCCAGATAACTGCAAGCAGCAGCCAAACATCATCCAGTTCAGAAATTTCACATTCCAATTCATCAGTGCCTATTGTATTCAGATAGAAACAGCAAATGAAGTGGCAGCGGCTAACAGAAGTACTACTGCCAAGCCTGTTGAGGTAAATTCAAGGCAGCTAGACATTATATAACCTGAACTTGGACTTGCTGACATCTAACATATTTAAAATGGAATCCAGTACAGACTTCATTTCACAGAAAGTATTGTATAAATTTCTACAGCCAAGGTCAGCTCTTTATGCATGTATTCTTTGTTGTCGCTAACAACTTCACTGCAAAAAATCTCTACCTGAACAAGTCACTTACTCCAATATTCAGTCTTAAAATCTGTTTTGATTTCATCAAGGTGTTCAGTGGGATGAGATAATCCCACTTGTTTCCAATGCTAACCAACTTGGTTCAGGAATTTTTCTGGGAACAAGTATAAATATGATGAAACAAGGTGTCAGCCCACTTGTATCACGAAATTAGATTTGATTCAAGAACATTCTGGAAACAGTTAATTAGCACTGGAAACATGACATTATCTCATCCCACTGGCAGTTTTTATTTATTTATTTTTTATTTATTTATGAGAAGTAAAACTGAAAAAAATTTTTTACAGTGTCAAGTTCCTGAGTCGGTAATAAGCAGGGTGATTTTGCTCAAATTGGAAAATCTTCTTTTAAAGATACAACGCCCTCCTCCACTTCAAGTGGTCAAACTTCCACATCAACACTTGTCACTCATCTTGATGAGCTGTCTACCTTGAAACAGCATTTAGCCTGAGGCTGAGGTAACTGGCATCCATAAAGCCACCACAGGTACTGAAGAAGCAGACAGCAAACACAAGGAGAGAAAGAAAGAAAAAAAACAATGCCAATACCAGCGTTCACTGATGTTTTTGAACAGGCCTTGTCTGTTCAAAGCTTTACCGTACTTCCTTTTCTAAGCTACAGCCCAACTCACTGCTGGCCACGCCCATACAACACGTATTATAAGAAAGGTTTTGCTTGGAAGGCTAAGCTCATAGGAGCCATTCCACCCTTCCTCTCATGGACTCAATACTACTTAATGGAGCTTTTTGTGCTTCATTGATCCTGTTGACAACCACAGTGAGATGCTATCTGGAAGTCTGAGGTACGGCTGATGTTGCGAGGCCAGGATCTCCACCTGGTGGAGGACAACAACAGCAGCAGCAGCAGCAGCGGCAGCTATATATCTATATGAAGGAGTCAGGCCTGCACTGTCCTAAGGCAGGCAGGGATTATCACCATGGCTGCCACCAATACTGCCATGATCTGCAATGTCGCACTTCCCTAATCCCCCACTCCCCCCACCCCACCCCTAAGCACCCTGCTGTGATCAAATGGCATCAGAGACAGT
>OMKZ01009795.1:1638-28219 GCA_900302535.1 Neoniphon sammara | reverse complement strand
CTCAAGGCTTTGAGAACTTAACTCTGTCTGCCTCTTCTTTTTTCCTCCCTCCTCCTCCTCCTTCATGCTATCTATCTATCTATCTATCTATCTATCTATCTATCTATCTATCTATCTATCTATCTATCTATCTATCTATCTATCTATTTGTTCATTTTGTTATGGTTACCTTTGACATTTGAGGTTGAGAAAACCAAGCCAAACCACAATGATTGTTAGTTCTCCAGAAATGAAAAATGTCACAGTAACTTTTTGTTTGACTGCTTTGTGCATTACAGTTACTGAATGATTCATTCACTTTGACAAGTAGCCCATAATTGAATGTAGCCTTCATATGCAATGTTCTGAAAGCTATCAGACTCACCCACGTTTGAGTTCATCGCCTGCGGGAAGCCTACTCCCCATTCTACCCCCAATTAAGATTGTTTCTGCATGTTATTACTTTCAGTATAACGCTCTAAAAATGAAGTACAGTTGAGAGGGAGAAAGGAAAATAAGGGTCAAATTCAAGATTGAGCCAGCCAATTAGGAAGTATTTTTATGCTCCCACACTGCTCATAAGAGCGTTTATATAAACAGATTTGTCAGCCAGTCATTCAATTGTCTAGACGGAGACAAATAAGGTGTTCTTTTCCACTATGTATGGTGCTCGCCACCTTTATTCACTCTGACTCTGCAGGATGGAAAAGCAACATTAGCATATCTAATCAGGAAACTATTGGTGGGTTTAAGTAAATTATGCGTCAAGTTGTTAATGTTTTCCACTTAAAATGTGTCTGTGAATTTTCTGAGGAAAATTCCTTGTGACATAAATCACACTTAATGTTGCATAGAACAAGGAACTTTGTGACAAAAGTGACCTTCTCTCCCTGTCTTTATCTTCATTGTCTGAGTCCTGTCACTTACTGATAATACCGATCCTTCAAAACAACAGCAAAAGTGGAAAATTAAGGTCTTTGTAGTTACACAACTCAACAAAAAGGAAGGTCGAGAGAAAGAAAACAGTGGGATTTAATGTTCCATTCTGCAGCATTTAGCTCAATCAGCTCCCTGTGGCTGGATGCTGAAGGGAGCTTTGACTCCTGTGGTGATGGGATGTGGAAGCTGTGAGTCTGCATGACTTTCTCTATAGCATCAAAAATGCATTCAGGTGAAGTGCATTATGGGTTACATGGAGTGCTATGTCCAACATATACATGTAGCCTAAGCGTTTTACCCCTCCTTAGCATTTAAGTACAGTACATGACTGGGCTTTTCATAATGAAGCATCCAGCATCCATTATTAATAGAGTGAAAAGTCTGATTTGAAAAAATAAATAAATAAATTTATGTAATAAAAAAAAAAATGCCAGGTTTGTGAGCAGTTTTGCTATGTACAGAGTTTGCTTGACAGCATTTTCAGCACTAGACGTTTGTAACCTAAGAAACCTACAGCTACAGAATCTTTAAATATTAATTTTGCATAGTTGTCTGTGAACAGGATTACATGGCCAATTTGTCTCCGATTAATATATTAACATGCTTAAAAATAACTGAATCAAAAGTTGGAGTGTGTAGTAACTGAATGGGGAGATAGGGTGAAATAAATAAGTAAGGTGAATGCCAAAATTATGTTGTAACTGAGTACTAGCGAACAGCCAAGTGCTTGTGTAAAGTGAACAGTGTTCTTGGCAGCATTTAAACACCTCACTACCTGAGGAAACACGGTACAACACAGTTTACAAGAAAGAAACAAATGCAGCCCCATCCACACTCTTCAAATATTCATCCCTCTGCTAAAGGAAACACTGAAATGACAGTGAAAGATGCACTGAATGACCACCAGCAGGACACATTACAGAGACCTCGCCCAGCCAAGTGAATCCACTCTTGAATTTACTGTGGATTTCAGCAGGCGGACAGTGTTCCCACTGGTCAAAACAGGAAGAGAAATCATGAATAAAAAGCTTTTTGTATAAAAAGGTTTTGAAAATGCTGAATTCAAGCTCAGGTTGAGTCCTGGCATTATGAGGACATCATTTAATCCGGTAGCAGTTTGCTGTTGCTAGGTAACAAGTGCTGTAGGGGGAAACCCTCATCATGAAGTATTTAAAACGCATCATTAATTGCTAATTTTCAGACAAAAGTATTTGAATACTTATCTTCAGAACTATTATTCACCTTAGGAGCAGCTTGTTGTGCTTTTACCTTGATTTCTGCACATAGCTGTGGCCTTTTTCAAAAGGGATACACACATTGCCCGTGTGGTAAACTGAAATGCCTTGGCGAACATAGATCAGCTAGATCCTAGATAGCTAGATCAAAAGCCCTCATGTATCTCACACGTGCAGATGGATAGATACACACACACACACACACACACACACATGCACACACATAAACACAAACACAATCTCTTTCTCATAACTCCATACTTATCAAACAGTTGCCTCCACAGCAACAGAGCTGAGGATGCAGCCGAGAATCCACCACCCTCGTCTGAACAGGCTTATTTTTAGCAGGCATGGATTATGTGAGAGCACTTGTTTTATTTCAGTCCTACTGGCTCTGCTTGAAGCACCACAATTATTTGATGCCCTTCTAGTATGCAGAGTCATTTTCCTCAAGCGTTAGCCTACATCCAACACATGGATGAACAAAGGTGATACAATTTCTAGAGGTCCTTTGCAGCACACAGAAGCATCCCCTCTGGCCAGTTATTTGGGCGAGTACATCCTGCTTTTGCATATTCTATAATATCACTCCAGTGACTTGAGTAATGTGGTAATTTGTCATGACTAAAAATTAAGTCCCTCACAAAATGCATTTCATGCATAAAAATAGCATTAATTATATCTTGTTTGCTTGTTGCTTAAGTAAAGGCAGAGAGAAACAGGAGCTACAACTTGCTACACATCACACAACATGACAGCAAAAAGAACAAACAAGAAATTTAATTAGACCATAGATCATTCTTCAATGACAAATTACTGTACCAAAAAGGCCAGAAAGATGTCTGAGCTGTCAGATACACATTGAACAGTGTGGCAACGCTAAACAAATAAATCACATTCAGATATCACATTCTCCACTGGACTAAGTGCGGTGGCTTTCCTTGGCTAGAGAAGAGGCAACAGAATACTGTAGATCGTGTGCTGCTCATGCTCTCAGGGTGATATTTTTGGCAAAGGGGGGCGACAGTTGCACACTGATCTTAAAGCAAACATGAAATGGAAGGGAACAGATAAAGAGAGCATCAGGCAAACAGGCTCAGTATTCCACAGAGAGTGGGCTTGGTGTGATGTGTCCTCAGCTCCTTTTCCCTGCGCTGTTGGCGACTAAAGCAGAGATGGATTCTGACTCAGGTGCAGACAGAGCTGTTTTGCAGACGCCCACACCAGTTATCTTACAAATACAATACACCAGAGACGAGGCATCTGTTGGGCTGCGTGTGTGTATGTGTGTGTGAGCGTGTGTGTGCATGTGGGTGGGTGTGAGGGCGTGTGTGTGTATACATGTAAAAAGATGGGAGAACAACTGTGGTCACTCTTAAAAGTGTTTGACTCATGTGCACAGTTCTTCATATGCCGTCCATATACAAACAGATGACAGATTATTGAGCATTGTTTGACCTTTCAGTTTTCTGATATTATGCTTAATTCAAACTCATAATCACACGCTGTTGAAAATAATCCAAGCAAAACAGGGACAATCGAACCTCAACACCGTGATTCTCCTGAGTTTGAAACACTGTGCTGAGTGCAAAGCGCACAGTGAAAACTGGACAAGGCAACGTGTTGTCTTGATAGCAGTTGCACTATGCTGCCATGTCCACACCCAGTTACCAGTCCTGTTTGTATTGTCAGGATACAGAGGAGCTAAGGGCTCTAGTGTAAAAGTGTAAATGTAAAACAAGCCATAACAGAATCTGACAAGAGACAGAAATATCCTCTGCTCCTCTCTACCCCTCTGGTGTTCTCTTTTACACTCTCTCAACCATTTTAATCTCCCCCTTAATACCATCCCTTGCAGACTCAACTTTGATCACTGTCATTTTGCAAACTTACAGGATTGGAAGGATTGAGACATATGCATTATTCATCCCACACACCAATTTAGGTCTCCTCTGCTGCCTGTAATGCACTTCTCTCATCTCCCTGTCAGTTTTGTCTTTTGTTCAGATGCTCTATCACAGGACAGTACTGATCTTTGGGGATCTGTAATGGGCTACGGAGTTTGAACCAAAAGAAAGCCTCACAAAATTACACAACAGCTTTGAAAAAATGTAAATAAATAAAAGAGTTATACTATAAGGATATATAAGATTACTAAGGTGTATTCTCATTTTTTTGTCCAGGTTTTAAAGAGAAAAAGGATTTGCATATTACTGGTAATCATTTCATGTTGTTAAACAGTCTCCAGAGTCCAGCCCCTCAAGTGCAGGAGCCCTTCCTTCTGCGTCTGGTTTCAGTTTAAGTAGTGTCAACAGGCGTGTAAAACAACAAACAATAATATCAGCCTCATATTTGTTTCACTGTTCAGGTATTGTCTAACCAACACCACGAGCGCCTTGAGCAAGAGCAAACACTTAAATGCCAGCTCCCCTGACCCAGCCTGCACCTCTGTAAATCACACCCAGAACTCATGAGTCATGGGCTCATGAGTTCTGGGGCTGCGATGAAAATGAATTGGAAATCACAATAGCAGCCTTGCACAGTAGATCCGCTTTCATGGCAAATGGATTTCAGACTTATCTGCACTACTTAACGGAGATCACCAAGTAAAACCACTTGACATTTCCTCAGCTGATTTATGGGTACATAAAGTAGTATGTGTTAAGAAAGGTTTCCTACAAATCACTCCACATTGAGCTCCACGTTAAGTGGAAATTACAAGCTGACTGGCAATCCAACGAGGATACATTTGTATGCTCAGACTGGACTCACACTGACCCAGGATGGAATAATAAGGACCTGTTTTCAATACAGCATGAAGCACGTTTACATGTTGCATTTGAAATGGCAGACCATGCATGTCACATTAAAGGTGGAAACAAACAAATCATTGTAATGACATTTGCCTTGCTTCAAAGTGTCTCATCCAGTACAAAGCCACCAGCATTTCCCCATCAGGATGCACCATTCTTCCCATTTGATACACCATGGACTATTCCAGCTTGAGGTTGATAAACGATGTGGAGCAGTCTCTTCTCTTCTCTGCGAATCGAACAATTTCCCCCTAAACATTTTTGGTCAAGGTAACACATGAAACAGCTTTATGTTTAGCAGTCATAAAGGGTCTGTAAAAATGTCACTCAGCAAGGGACAGTAGGAGAGGTGCGTAAACAGCCACAGTCATCCGAAGTAAACATGCTATATTTAGCTTTGAATGTTCAACTCTGTTCCACTGTCACTGTTGTGGCTATGAAAACAAAAGTGCAATTATAATTGCAAATTTCTGACTTGGGGAACTCATCTGTTTTCAGCACCTAAATAGACAGAGGTGGGGGTATTTATGGGAACCATTCAGATCCAGTAGAACTCATGAAGGGAACAGAAAATGCAGCCATTTCAGTGCAAAATTGTGTTTCATTTGTTCTGTAATCAGCTACCAGTGCCAGCTGTTTCCTCGCCACAGGCTACTTCTATGCCAGATATTCATACAGAAGAAGCCTGATAATGAACATTATCAAAACATGCCTAAAATGTTTTAATTTTTTTTTTTTAACCAAAATGCTAACAAGTCTTTAACTCTGAATAACCATTTTCTTGCCTCCTACGACAGCATAACAGCACTCCCACATCTTCCAAATACACTTGAATCAATTATTGTAGTATTGAAATGCTATTTCTGTGTTGATGCATTTATGGATCTCCCGGAGAAGCCGCACAGCTCTCAGGACAAAAGAGAACGGCGAAATGACATCTAGAGCCGAGATCTCCTTGGTGATAAAGGGCGACTGGCTGTGTGGGAGCAAGTGCTGATTTAAGGTGCACTAAAGGGATTTGCACCCTGTCTCCAAGACTTCAGGGGATAATGCCATCAGCAGCTGTAATATTCTGATCCATCCCATAGGTTTATTTAAGAGATTCAGAACAACGGGTTATCTCTGGATAAAGACAAAGCAGCCCAGAATTAACCCCGCGGCCTGTAATACCTAGTTGCAGCACTGACTGGATTTATCTGCGCAAGTCCTTTAAGGTAACTCCTGAAATACAGTTATTATTTACACGGCAGCTTAGTTGACAGTAACAAAGTGTGCACTGTGAAATATGAACGACTGCAGTGATTATACAGGGTATGATCAAAATAATGAAAGCGTCAGAAGAAAGGCTCTATAACACTGTAGGATGCTTTATCTGACATGGTTTTGGTCCGGATTTAGAATTAGATCACATCGTTTCACAGAGAGATAAAACTTTCAAAAATAGTATGAATGATTCACTGTGAACTTTGTATCTTTCATGTTTCATGAAAGGTCTTAGAAGGTACCATTGACTTTAAAAAGATACAATTGTCTGCATCTCTGCCCCTGAGTTTTATTTTTTTCTTTTTTTTTTTGAGAGGGTTACAGTCCAGTTATCTGCTAGAGAACAAGGTCAATATCAATCAGCATTGAATTTTGAAGTGATCATTCCAGCATTTCATCTTTATCAGGGCATTTTGACTTCCCCTCTTTCAAAGTGGGCATCTATGTCTGCCTCAGAAATATTTATAAAGAAACAGTTTAAAAAAAAAGGTTATCTGGGAGGCCCTGACACATTATTAACATCATTATACTGTTGAAACTGCAGTACACCATGCCTTGAAGCATACGTGGCGGAGAAGAAGGAGATGATTGTGACTATTCAGAATTGATATGTTTGCAGTGATTTCACTTTAGCCCTAGGCAATGATTAAACCTAAACTAGGGTGGCAAATGCACCCACAGCTAGCAGAGAACCACCACAACTCTTAAGAGTGCTGTTGCTCTTTCCATCATTTTGACCACACCCTGTAATAGGCTTATTCATTCCATTTTATTCATTAGAGTGGGTTAAGCATGCATTACATTTAGTCAAAGTAGCAAGATGTTAAATATTTATGTCAGATCTTTATTCCTGAAGAGGTTGGGTATCATACAATGTCTTTGATGTGTTTAGTGGAACCAGATTTCATGGCATGGATTCATTAAACAGAATGAATATGGGGCTGTGGTAGACCCTGTGGCTATATAAAGATTATAGTCATAATAACATTATTGCTTTCATCACAGAGGAGAGAGAATATGGGCTCTTAAGACAAAGGTGGTGACTTCCTTAACGTTATAGGCCCACCTCTAAATCTATGAGTAATCAGTAACACTTAAGTTGAAATTTTAAATATAGTGTAGAGTTTGACCACGTAGGCCTGGATCAAGGCGACTTTTTAAATAATGAAATAAAGCGATTGCACGTTGCTGAGCAGCTGCTCTGAGCAGTACATTTATGACAAAATGCCCATAAATGCTTACTAATAACACAGGGTATTATATAATGATTGTTTTGTGCTTATAAGGTCCAACTATTGACCTTTTCAACTTGAGTGTTACTTTAATTAGTGACATAAGTGAAAATTGCGTAGCATTTTGCCCAGTTCCAATAGGTCATATGATGTAGATAATGTATTTTTAAAATGCCAAATGCATTATCCAGCAACATATGTTTGATCAACTAATAAATTCATAAAATTGCACATGGTAAAATATCTTATATATGAAATACCAAAAATACAGTTGTGAACAAACATGGAAATGGAAACAAGGTAATATAGTTAAGGCTAAACATCTTTGTCTATTACCTTTGTATAGCTAAGTCAATAAGAGTAGCATGCAATCAACATAACATTGCCACAATTTTACATTAAACAACAAAAGCAGTCAACTCAAAACAAATGTATGTGCCCTTCGTCACCACAAATTAGAACCATGTAATGTCGGTTTTCCACGTTGTAAACCATATGGCTTTGTGCAACTGTTCACTGTTAGTAAATTCACTAATGAAATTGTTTTTGTAAAATAATATATCAATAAATGTCATGCCAGAAATTATTGAGATTCTGTTCTACATGCGCTAAGTGTTTCTTACATGCCAGATTGTGCTAATCGTACATCATCCTGAAAAAAATCAGAGGTCTGTCATCATAGCATGTATACTTACATCCAGGAACAAATGTGCTGTATTCCATCACCCTACTTTATATAAGGTATATGTGCACATATTCATATACTACATTTCTTTTAATATAAGAATATTGTCTATTAATAAATTAGGAATAGTACAAGGGGTTCAGGGAAGGGGGAGAAAGGGGATGATGTAATAAGTTAAAATATGTCATTTGTTTTTACGTGAAGCGGTCAGAATTCATCTTTCTGAGTTTGGGAGGCAGGTGTCCGTCCATCCTGCCCCCTCCTCCCCCAGCCAGTCGCTGCAGCTTGGGAGGCAAGTCCGCCACCGACTTACTCATGGGCTCCGTGCTGATCTTGGACGCCTTGCCGCCCTGCTTGTCATCCGAGACACCGGGGACGGAGCTGATGCGCTGCAGCTTCATGGGCAGGTCTCCCAGGCTGTAGGTCATCTCCGAGGTGGTGGAACTCATCCGCAGGAGCTTCTTGGGCAGGCCGTCGCGACCTGTCATCTTCTGGAGTTTGGTGGGCAGCTTGGTGGTGCTCTCATTGTCCTCCAGGGTCTCCAGGCAGTCCAGGGAGTTGTTTTTCTCCCCGCTGTTGCACAGGGATGGAGCCATGAGGGGCGAGGAGAGGAGCAGAGCCTCCTCCTGCTCCTTCACGCTGTACGGAGGGGTGGGCACCTCAAATGTGGCATGGAACTGAGAGTAGTCCACCTTGAAGAAGCCTTCCTCTAAGGAGATAACGGGAAAGAAGCGGTGTCCCCACAGAACCTCGTCCTCAGTGTAAGACGTCCTTGCTTGGCAAGTCATCCCTGTCAAAGAGAAAAAGCATACAGAAAAGATCATGCTTGACTGGATTGAATTTTCTGACTGCTATTACTGCAAATTAAGTTCAAGGCTTCAATTTCACATGGAAAATTGTGTGTCATTGTCTTGTCACAGCACAACACATATGAGGCTAATGTTTTGGAGATGAAATATCTCACTACTGTAGTATCAAACAGCACAGCTCTGATTCAATTATGTGCCTGGCACTGTGCCCTAAGACTCAATAACTCGGTGTTCTCCAAGATTCTTGCCATCTTCAGATCTCTAAGCAAACAATATTGCAAACAAAACTGCCGAGTACATATTACAGAGGCAGCTGCCTAAATAAAAAGCATAATTGATTCTCGGATTCCAAAAAATGGTGATTATTATCAAGTTCAAGGCTAACTTGAAATGCAGCTCTATCGGTTGCTGTTACACAAATGACCATTCATTCATCTATTCAAAAGCCTTTTTCATTCAGAAATCACAATGAAACATAAAGAGCTTGAAATAATAATTAAGAAATTGTCCAAAACTGGAAATTCACAGGTAAATTCAATCAACAATCTTCACAGTAACTAATTTCCCTTTGTCAAGTGTTCCTTTACTTGAGGTGATATTTATGCAAAACAGGTTTGGCCTGACTAATAATCAACACACAAGACAGATAAACAAGCTACCTTAAAATTTATCCAAGAATACAGTATATAACTGTGTGCATTTGATGGACGAAAAACTAAGTTAAAAAAATCTTTCACTTTCAGCTGTACTGAGAGAGAAAAAGATCGCACTGCTCAGACCCCATATGGAACAAACAGTAAAATACAGGTCCTCTCCACATCTAGTTGCAAGCTACTTAACAATTCTGTCCACACCTTGACCTTGGCTAGTCACTACAAAAGATAGAAGATTAAGATAATCAAATTACTGAAGAGGCAAACCATGGGGGGGTGGGGGGTGAGTGGGGGCTGACTGCAGACAAGGGCTCCAGGAAAATTAGCTCACACTGAAATTTCTTTGGATGGTTGAACAGATTTCTTTAAGAATAAAGGTAGCTTTAATCCAAAACACAAACACAAAAAATTTACACATGTAGCCTCTGTTCTATGAAATTTTAAACTTTACAAAAGCTAAGCTGATAGTGAAAATCTGCTGAAAGCATTAAACTCTGTGCTTTTGAGACTACAAAATAAAGCCATGTAACCCAATTAGAGTTATCTGTTTAACATCTTCTTTGTGTGTATGTGTATGTGTGTGTGTGTGTATACTGTTAACTATTCTGCAAATTCAGCACAAGAGAGTAGATCGTGATGCACTTGCCACAAATTTTCCCTCATAGGAGACACTGAATTAAATCCATGCTTAAACACTCACCTCGGGTCCTCAAAAACAAATTAATGTAATTAGTAAAATGATGAGGTCTGAATTAATGATCAACAACATATTTTTTTTTACACACAAAGTTATGGAATGATTACTCATCATCATTATTCAGCAGGTGCTATCATATTGCCTGAATAAGAGCATTACATCATCTTACACTGTTTACAACAAAGCATTATCCAATTTATCTGAATTGCATCTGTAAGGTCTATAGTTTGGTTTACACCTAAAACAAAATATGAGTTTGTTTTATCAGTTCAGTGCAGCAAGCTACCAAAAAATAACTAAATAAATAAATAAAAACAAAAAATAACTCCTTCCTTTTACCATGGAGAAATGTAGAGCGGACACTCGTTGAGGCTTGTCGAAGTTCATTAGGAAATGAGTGACGGTAGGACATAATTATCACATGCTTTAATTTCTCCCTTAATATTGCTGCAACAGCAATATAGCAGCAACAACTGAGTCCAAACAAAGTCACAGCACTCATTCACAGTCAGACACCACTGGAGATTGCATAGATGTCGTCATTGAGACTAGAGGCATCTGTGTTTCCATCCGATTCCCAAGGTCATAAAATAATTCACTGATAACAGCTCTGTACACAATCACAGATGTGCAGGAGACTGAACATCGAGTGCGGTTGGGGTATTCAAAGCATTACTTCTGCTCTATCGCTTCAGTGTCCTAAAGGCTTCAGGCATGCTGAAGTGTGCTGCAACGAGTAAAGCAGGCAGAGCTAATGAGAACTTTAGGCCAAAACGATTCAGAGTATGTGTGAATGGAAATCTTATTGCTTTGTGAGCCTGTGAGACTGCTCCCAGCCAAAACATACAGTAGTCAGCATTCGATCATCAACAGGTTTATGCATCCTATAGTGAGAAAACGGGAGTGGAAATTGCTCTCACTCTTCCAGTTGCTTTTGTTCTTTTACACCAACTATTTAACCACCACTAGCAGCTTGCCAGACTTCAGTCCTCCCCGCTTTATTGAATAATGCGGCCGTATGCTGCAGCGCTAAATGGCCTTCCATATACAGGACTTGTAAGACGTAGTGGAAAATGTTAAGGAAAAGATTGAAACGACTGTCAGAGGCAAAAAGGTTGCTACAGTAATACACAAATAGACCGGAATAGCTTCACCTTACATCTATTAATAATGCTATGGTGTTCCTGCAGATGGTGTAGGAGGTACTGTAAGACCTCCGTCTCTGGAAACACATGTCTCCTGCTGGCCTGGGGTTGAATCCCTGCTGAAACTGCTCTGCTGTTCGGCTCCCCTCGCCTCACAGCCATCGCCTGGCTCGACACAGAAGGAAGCCTGTGGACTGCACATTCCTCTTCAAAATATGCCACATCAGTTCATAATGCCCATTAATATCCACTTATTGTCATAAATCGTCACCTCACATGACTCAAGGTATGATTCCTGAACTATTGAATAATTATAGATATCATATCGTATCATATATGGTTATCTTGCTAAGGAGCAGCAGCTTTGCAACACCCACGTCCATATGGTTTATAGCATAACAGACACGGCAGCGGTAATAATCTTTGTGCCTTGCCCTTGACTGAGGCCATCGACACAGTCATATCATGGGGAAAATTTATCCTCTGGAATATGTTAGAAGTAGACATACAAATATGAGACCATATGATCATAAATGAGTACAATTAAACAGCCTACAGCAGCGAGCATGTATTTAGGAAATAAAACGTGATTACAGCAGATATTTCAACAATTATATCATTCCTAAAACTATGAAGTCAGCCATATTCGCGCAGACAGACATAAACAATGTTTTGTGTGTATTTCATTTTATTATTAAAGCCTTATGTAACTGAAATTCATACCTGCTCTGAACTCAGTGTTTCTATGGAAACCAAACTGTGGGAATGTGTGCATGTACCACATGACAACCATGGACCTTTTCACTACTGAGTTCAGTCAAAAGTAACGGCACAACACAAAGACAGAAACAAAAGTATTGTCCCTCTCTTGGATCATTAACAGTGGGAGAACATCCACGCGGCTGAAAATGAGGTTTACCACTCAGGAGGGGGTCACATCATCCATCATGCCTCCATACCCAGAGCAAAATGATTTTATTGTCAGTGCACCATGACCTTTTACAACACATAAGCCCTGCTCATAGTGCCCTTGTCTTGATGGAGTCATGGAATCATATATTTTGGTGACTTCTCATCAAAAAAGGCTTCAGCTCATATTACAAATGTCATCTTTAATAAAGCATAGAGCAATGTTGTATTTGGTCTCTGTGGGACTTATATTGCAGGGTGTCATCCTCATGGCAACCTGTGGGATATGTGCTGTGCATTGTGGGCATGTGCGCGCACATACACACACACACACGCACACAGACACATAAACTGATGATCCTATTTTATTTCTACCATCATATGCTGCTGGGGATATCCAGTTGAAAGACATTACACTGGAGAGAAACACCTCCAACTGTGTGTGCAGTGTGTGTCGCAGCAAGTTAGAAGTGTCGGTAACTTCACTTAACACATAAAAAGTGACCCCAATACACAGACACAAGCACACACACAACTTAAGATGATTTTGTTCTAAGTTAAACAAACTAGGGTTTCACCGACAGGGTTTCTGAAGTTGGATATTTTTAAAACGGAAGCAAATACCAGAGTTTTAATAAAAGTTACACTGATATATTGCTTCACCAATATATCAGTTTGCCAATGTTTCGATAGGATATTGACCTTAAAAATAGGATATTTATAAACATAAAATAGTTCTGAATTTTTGGTGTGAAAATAGTCATATTTATAAGCATTTATTATCAGCTCAAAATTGGCTATTGGCAAGACCTGTTCATGACAGACAGGACACGTCACACTATGCTACACAACTTCAGAAATTCAATGGCAGGGGATGCATTGGGAAGAATTAATGTACAAAACACATAATTAAACAATTAAATGAATAAATGTGGAGAGAAATTTTAATTTTACTGCAGCCTCCATCATATCAGCAGCATGCTGCAGCAGCAGTATGAGTAGTTGGAATCCAGTATTACATAAAAGGCCAGTATCAGCTCAGTATATCAGCAAACTGGTAAACAGCATCCCTAACACTCCCTAACACAGAAACTTAAATAAAACAAAATGTAGATAAAAGTTAATTACAGAGTTATGGGCCTCAGTGGAATATAGATGACTGTAAAAACTCAGACTGAGAAACTCTAATTGGCTTGTGTAATCTGAAACCCACTCTAAAAACTCTTAAAAGTTTTTGAACTTTTGAGTTAAATGAATATGGTGCTGACAATGACAATGAGAGGAACAATAAGAATTATAATTATAACAACCATCTATTTATCTATTTATTTTCCATACCCACTTTTTCCTATGCCAGCATGCATTGTTCAGCAGACAGGATAACACCCTGAACAGGTTGCGAGTCTATCCCCGGGCTAACACACATACAAACACACTCACACACGGAGTCACACCTATGAGCAAATTAGACTAATCAATTCACCTGACCTGCATGTCTTTGGACTGGAGGAAACCGGAGCACCCAGAGGACACCCACATAAACACAGGGAGAACATGCAAACATGCAAAGGCAGGGCTGAGATTCAAACCCAGGACTTTTTTTTGCCATGAGGCAACAGTGCTAAACACTGAGCTCAATTACATTAACAATATTAATAATTAGATTCTTGTGCATGCAGCACAATTTGAAACACAATGTCTAAGATGCACTATACAACCAAAACTACTAAATATGAATCATCATTTAAAGAAATAAGAACATGAATGCAGCATATAGTAAGAAAAGAAATGGACAGGCAAAAGCAACTCAAAAAAAAAAAAATCTGAATATCCAGTGTGATTCAAAACATTGTCAATAATATTGCATTTCCACTACTACAAGCAGTTCTTTGAGTTTTCCACAGAAATATGCCTATGCAGGGTGTAGGGTATAATGGTGATATCTACTGACTGGCCTATGTATCTTAATCCCACACACAAATTTTACTAAGTGTGAAATCCCTTCTGAAGTCCCTAGTTGCTGAAGTTCACCAAGCAGTTTACTGCTCTCATTCCTGTACGCAATATCCATATGACAGTATGAACAGCATTATAATAATCCTCTGCTGAATCCTCCAAGTCAAGACAGATCTTCAAAACTGCATCTCAATAAAGGTAAATTTCACAGGGGAAACAACATGGAAATCAGAGCAATAGTCCTCCGCAGCGGAATCAAAATGATGACATGAAAATCAAACAAAACTTCAAAAGTGTTGCAGATAGGAAATGGCAAAACAACCACGTGCAAATCTTAAGATTGAATGTCTGTCTTGAGGTTACAGATGCTGCATACGTAGTACAATACACAGCCGAAATAAAGCGCCCACATCCCTCAAGGAGGCAGCAATAGTGTCTAGAATAAACTTTGAGATTCAGAGGCCCAAAAGCCATCTCAGTTTGAGACTCTAAATAAATGCACTTTTCCTTGATAACACAAAGCTGGCTGCTTTTGTGGTCTAACAAAGTGAAGCAGCTGCAGAGTCAGTGGAGTGACAGCTAAGATAAAATGGGTTCTTTGGTGGCTGGAATAGAAAAGCACCGTAAACTCTGAGGCAGCCTGCCAGTGTTTCTTGATAGTAGCTGAGAAAAGCCAAATGGTACTCACAGACTAGGTAGGCAAAAAGAAGCTTATCCAAGACATGGAAGCCAGAGGATCATATCCGTTTGCTGCCTGGCTCAGTTATATTCTCTACTGTAGATCTGGGGCTGGCGCACTCAGACTAGACTATGTCAAGGGCCAGACCTAAGCGCATGGATCCATGTTTTGCACTTCTGTCAGCCTATCTGGACAGAGTTTGAATCTAGGTTTATGGAAAAGTACGTGCCATTATATGATTCAACAACCCACAGGCACCGAGCAAATGACACTCAAAATTGACGCCTTTATGAAAATGAGGGTTTATTCAAATGACTTCTCCAGATGAACTCTCACAATGCAAGTCACTGAAAGGAAGGTGGGCGTCAAAGAGTTCTTCCCAACCTCCTATTTTGTGACAAACTCACAAATAACCTCTCTTTCTCCCTCTCTCTCTCTCTCTCTCTTTCTCTGTCTCACAGCCACAAACACCCTCTCTTTCACATACACACATAAACTCACATACACAAACTCCTCCATGCAGCCTCTCTCACCAGTGCAGTGTTGTCAGCAAAGTCCCCTGACAGTCTATCAGGGCTGTAGAAACAGCTCAAGTGTTATGTATGAGAAAAATGCTAGCAGAAACAAGCATGAGAATCTGGATGGTGAATATAGAGAACATCACGACACAACACCATCCCGGATTCATCCTTTTATCCAAGCACTGCTCCCATTGTCAGCCACTCGCTGTGGCCAAGCCTATCAACAAAATGCTTGGCAGTGCAATCACGAATGCCTTTACTGTATCACTAAATGGTGAGGAACAACAATTAAATGCTAGACAATTATCCTGGTCTTCATTTTGCAAAGCATGAAGAAAGGATTCCCATTTGTCTACTTTTAGGATCTGGGATATGAAATATTAAACAGCTGTGCTGAACCAGATCACTAGCACTGAGCAGAAAGCTGAAGAAGAGGAGAAAAAGAGTATGTTGGGCAATGTGCCCCAGCTTATTGAAGAGAGGGCGCTTTAAATCGCAGGACTGAATAATACAGTTACGAGGAGTTTGGCTTTTTCACAAGTCACTGGTCACCCTTTTCAATAAACTGTTTGAACGGGAAGAACAAACTGTGTCTATAAAAGGCTGAAAAAAACAAAACATTTTGATAGAGATATTTCTATTGTGGCCACAAGTCCTCTCTGATAATCTGTTTCTATGGTGACCACCATCAAGTGGTAAAGTGTAGAAAAATCTAGAAGCTTTCAGTGACCTGTTTTTCCCTGTTTGACTTTTCAAAGATAGAAAGAAGTCCCCCCTGTCAAATACTGTTTTAGTATGCAATCCATTTGCAGAGGTGGCATCCAGTTGCTTGCAGCTCCGAGGTTTATTCCACCCATACAACACCGGGTGAGCGATGAGCGCAAGGAAAACAGAGAGGAGGAGATTCGCTGAAGGAAAAGGCTGGGGAAGTGTACTGCTATGGGGGAGGGGTGCTGGGAGAGCCAGGATGCTGAGGCAATTGCTTGAGTGTGGAGGTAGTTGGGAAGGGAAGGAAGGCGAGGGAATAGGAGAAGGATCTGGCAAGCCTCTCTTCACAAGGTGGGGAGTCAGGCTGGCCAAAGGAACATATGGTTGTATGACATTAACAAAGCCAGGAAAGCACATGCAACCAAGGAAAGACAGCGCTGAGTGCTGCTGCACGGGAAACCAGTTCAGTAAAACAGTAATCAATGGATTGCCTTTAGGCCAAACAAAACCCCTATTAGCCATGAGAAAAATTATACTGGGGTTGTATTTGTACCAACTGCATGATTATCTCTACACTGTTACTGAGTGCAAAAATGATTAGGAATCCCTTCTCTTTCCATGAAAAAAAAAAACATTGACTGGGGGATCCAGGTGAAAGCTGTCATCTTTTATGGATTTTGCCTGCTAAATATAGTTTTAGTTAGGCCTGGGCAACATGGGCAAAATCAAATATCACAATATTTTTGGACAAATACCTCAAAATTGCATCCATTTTCTGTAATGCAGCCTTTAAAACCAGGAAAAGACAACACTTATGCCATATCACAATATTACAATATCCAAAACCTCTGACTATATCAAGTGTCACATCACAATATCAATATAATATCGATACATTTTCCAGCGCTATTTCTAGGTCTAGATGAAGATGAATAGACAACAGATGATTTTTAACCCTTGAGACTGAGAATTGAATCATACTAAAGAGAGTGCAGCTCGTTATCGAAAAGGTGTCCCTGTTATTTTGCAAATTTGCCACTTTAGCTGAAGTGGAGCTCAAGCATGTCTGAGTGACAGAAACAGAAACAACTGTCCTAGAGGAGGGTCTTATGAGAAGACAGGCCCTAAGAACAGCATATTAATGTGACTGTGTTTAGGCCACCGATCGATTCACCTGCACTTCAGGGATAGTAAAGGCGCTACCAATCGATACCGCCAGCAACCAAAACACTGCAAGCAGATCACAACCTTTCTCATGAGGATAACTTCATAGACAAGTGGCCCCACTACATTCTGTCAATTATGACCATGTTCCACATCATCCTGAGTGTGACCGTCCTCCATTATGACAGGGGTTAATGTTAAGGCCTCCAGCCTGTGCGGGTTATTAAAAAAGAAGGTATTCTACTCAATACCATGGCACAAGAGTCTTTTGGGACATGGGCAATTATTTCTAGTCAATTATTTCTAGCTCTTCGTAGCGTGACGAGAAGACCGAGGCATCCTTGGAAAATGTGTTTCTGGTGGTTTCGTCACAAAACAGGTTCATCCCAGGTCTGCCACCACACCTCCTCGACCAATGATTTATTACCATCCAACAGAGACTTGACAAATCCCTAAAGACACAATTACCTCGTTTCCCCTTGGGAAGCCAGCACAGTTCATCTAAAGGGGATAATGAATCCTCGATGTCATAGCCAGTTCGTTGCGATGCCCATTATGTGGAGTTCGACCCCATTGCAATTATTATATATACAGTACTCATGAGAGGTAAAGCTTGCTAATGTACTCCAGGAATAGCTTTGTTTTCTTTTTAAATATGAAATTACTAATGTTAAATTCTGTAATTTGCCTGCTCTATGTGAGGTATGAGGCAAGGCAAAAGTCTCCAGAAGCTTGACGAGTGGTCATCCATGAGATACTAGTGTAGATACTGAGCCATGTGGAGAAAAATGACTACTGGTGCTTTTATAAGATATTTACAGCATCCAAAGAAGTGGAAAATATGGTTCCCAAAAAGGCAACAATACAGAGTTTAAAAATATGAAAGGGACTGTATAATGTAAAAAATAATAAATGTATTAAAGCCTTCAATTACGCATCCTTTTCGGTGTTCTACAGGCTCTTCAGACACAAACAAAGGCTAGGCATACATGCAGACCACTTGTAAAGTGTTTCGAGTGTGTTCTCTTCCTCAGGCAGCAATGACTGCTTATGCTGAAAAGGGTGCGAGAAGACCGCAATTGTAATTGTAAGTGTAACTTAAGGTTTAAATAAATTTGCATTATACAGTGGCTTCCCTTTCATATTTTAAAAATAAGATACACTCATAAGGTTTTTGATAAACAATCATTAGTAATGTTGATATGATGACCAAGCAGGAAAAGGTAAACAACAGAACAGCCACACCAGTCAGAAAATGGCATTCATTTACTGTAATGCAGCCTTTAAAACCAGAAAAGAAAAAAACTTATTCCATATAAAGGTATTACAATATCCAACATCCCTGATGATATCAATCTTTTATCACGATATCATTATAATATTGATATATTGCAGAGCACAACTAGACACCTATGAGAAGCATTTCACCTACAAGTCTCTGATATTCTTATTTCAAAACTACTCATGTTGCATATATTTTACAGCAAATAATCTAAGCTTGAAATATGTAGAATATTTATAATTTTGATGAATATAATAATACAGTGGTCATATTCCAATACGATATTGCAACTCATTTCTTTTTCCAATCGATTTAATGTAACTTAAATCGATTGGAAAAATGATTACCAGGAAACTGTTGCATTGTATTCTGATTCTGCATTTATTTATCTGTGCACCCATTGTGCTGCATCTTTGACAAAACAAAGGATTTATGGCAGATAGTTTAAAAATGTCAAATGGTCCAAAGAAAGAGAAACATTTTACAGAGAGAGCGACGAGGTATTACATTGTGTGTTATTGGAGCGACCAAGCTTGACTGGCCAGGCTCAGCACACAGGGCCGCTGTTCTCCCTGCTCTGACCTTCGGCATATTAGGATTAATTGGAGACTCCCGCTCTCACCTGATCAGTAGCCTCACTTCCCCACTGAACTTGCATTAACCCTTTGAACCGCCGAGCTCTGGCAGGGAGCACGGCATGGGGAAGAGAGGACACGCTCTGAGTCAAGTCACTCAGAATGAATTATGGTCACTTTCTCCAGAGGCCTTCTCGACTTTCACAGTTGGCTCATATCTGGGGTTCACTTGAGCCAGTGTTTACCTAAGTTCTCCAGCTCCTGACTTTGCGTGACCCCGGTCCTCCTGGGCTATGGCCTCTTACTCACATGCCTGAGACTATTAAACCTCCAGTGCAAAGGAAAGCTCTCCATTTCCATTTCAATTACTGCTGTTAATGATAAAACACAGATCAGGCCATGACATTGGCTGCTCTGCTAATGTGTGGCAATAGATGTTTCCAATTAATTATGCTGGCTGGCATTACTACTAGACGAAGTCTCCATCAAAGCAATTATTACTCTCAATTTCACATTCTAAGTGTAGACTGTTGTGTGTATTTGTTGCATAACCATAATTACAATAACTTATTAACAATAATAATGAAAGTATAATGTCATGAAATGACATCTCAATGCTTTCTCCATGCTACACAACATATTTTTTCTTATCTACCCAAACTGAGTGACAAAATTTTCTTTGATGCCTCTCATTAAATGTAAAAGACCCAAACATGCATGAGTTCCAATCATACTACCAGCTGTCTTTTCCCAAAACCAAAAATCCCTGAAGAATATAATACAGGTCCAAACAGAGACTTGATTTAAAGGAATACTAGCTGACTTCCACAGACTTCAAGTCTATGCTAACCAAACACAAAATGCTAACCATCGGGACTGAAACAGTGAATGTACAGAGGTGAAAATGGTATTGAACATCTTGTCTTACTCTGGGTAAGTCAGCTAAAGGGGATATTGCCCAAATGTTGGAGTATTCCTTTAAAAGATGCTGTTTCTGGGCGTCCTGGTGGTTCACAGTGTAAAGCTTGCAACCACACTCTGTTGAGTGCAGCAGCCCAGGTTCGATTCCAGCCTGAGCCCTTTGCAGCATACCTTCCCCTCTCTCTGCTCTGTTTTTCCTGCCTTTCTCCACTCTACCTATCAAATAAAGCAGAAGTGCCCAAAAAATAATCTTTAAAAGATGCTGTTGCACCATTTCTAGAGTCCAAGATTGTGCATAGGGGAAGCTTTGTTATTCAAAGCTGTTCTCTCCAATAGTGACAGACTGCATTTATGCACACATAAACACATGAATAAACATAACCAATAGATCCAGCCTATATGCAACCATCTCCTGCCTCCCACACTCATTTTAAAACGAGCAGATAGCTGAAACTCAGTAACAAGGATATTCTATTTTTTTCTTCTATAGCAGTGAATCACAAAACAGCCTTGTGGCGGTAAAAAAGAGGGGGCTGGCAGAAATCTTTGAAAGCAATCAAAATCAATGCACACGTTTATGGAAAAAAAGAGCGTTTCTGATCTTTGTGACACAGATTGCTTCGTAAACAATCGATATATAATGAAATCAAGATATCAAATTAAATTCAGCATTTTATCAATGGATAACAACATGACATTAATTGAATGTAACTGAATTAATATAACTCATTAAAGTTCGTTTAGTAAGTGTAGACGTTGCCATATAAATTTTCTGTATCATTGCAAAAGTGAAATAAAAGTCCAGTTGAAACCTAACTAATTTAGGAGCAGAGAAATCCAAATGAATACTAAGACAGCTGAGTTCACTTTGAATTCTACTTTTTATGGTCTTCATGAAGCCTAACAAATTTTGTATTTTCTGCCTGGAGACATTTCTTAATGGTTTTGCAGCATCATGTGAATTTCACGGCATGTTCCCAAAAACACATTGATCTCACTGCATGAATTTGCATGAAAGTCACATCGCTGTAAACAGAAAAAGTTTATGCTGATGATACAGTTTATGCTCATGGATCATTGCTTTTCATAGCTGACATGATGAGCGAACTAAAAAATACTTAGCGGAACTTTTGCACACGAAACAGTGTGTTTTGCTACTGCAATATACTTCTATCATCATACAAAATTTGAGGCATAGACTATTTTAATGACAAAGTTTCTTCTCTTCCCTATCACACATCCAAAACTCATTCCCCCAAAAATAAAAGCCTTGGCTTGTTTATCTCTTCGCTGAGCATCAATCCTGTGCTTGTTTATCTTTGCACTGAGCACGTTTTTTAATCTCTAAAGTCAAAGGTAATTAAGCATGGTCTTAAAGTACAAAACTGCATGTTAGATCTACAGGATACAAATGGTGCACTATTCAGAGAGGAGAGTTGTGGTATAATTGCATTCTCTGCAAATTCAACACTGCAAATCATGAAATGAATTCAATTGTAGTACAGTGATTGGTTTCACGGTTGGAGGAACCTAAATGGCTGTTACTGGCTGCTACGGTATATTCTGCTCCTCTAGAACCACTGCTGAATAAATCATTTATGGCTTAGTACTTGCACTTTTGTAGTTTTAAACAGCATTATTGGTGCCATTAGGATACTGCTCTTAACTCATGATGTATTGTAAGACAGCGTGTAGCAGATCTGAACCAGTTGATGATTCAACACCAGGTCATCCTGGTCCCTGTAGTGGTACAGTGAAAATGAGACTGCAGTGCTATAAATAATACTATTAATAGGATATTGCCTGAGCACATCATTATGCGATTGATGTGTTTTTTGATTTTGAATTCCTTTTAACACGACATGCATTATCAGCATAATATGTACTGATAAAACTAGCTGGCTGCTACTTGACATTCACTCAAATAGCATCAAATTCATCTTTATTATTCAATGCATATTTTGCATGCATATTTACTTTGCACAGTAATAGTTAACATGAACAATGACACTGCAATTACTCATATTACTTGATTGGAAGATTTAATACTCCCATTGTTTTTCCTAGTGATTGTTATAGTGACCAGACATTATCCATTTTAGGACTGTTCACTGAATGCAAATCTGTTGCTATGTGCTTTCTGTTTGTGTTATGGCTCAGATTTGTTTTTTAGCTATCATTTTAGTCTGTGTGTGCTTTATTTTGATGGACTATGTAAGGTTCTACTACTGTAACTAAGCATCATACATGCTTCAGAGCAAGAAATCACAGGGAACGTACAGTATATTTACTGCAATGTGACAAGCCATGCATCCCCCCGCATTATTTCACCTCAGCAGCCCAGCAGAAAACATCTTCTTGCAGCTGTGTTGGAAAGCCATCTTGATACCACACAGCCACAACAAGCACTGCTCCATAAAAAAAAAATCTGCTGCCATGAGACATCCTACGTATTTCAGCGAGAATGTGCATCATACTGTTGTGGTGATCAGAAGATCTTGGGCTCGGATTCAAAGAGGAATCGCTCATACAAATGAATACGGTGTAGTTATGTCAGAGGTTAAAACAAAATGGAACACTGCTCAGGTTTTAGTGTGCCTGTTCAGTAAATACTCATAAGATTTTTGTGCATTTAGTTAGAAATATCTGTGATTTTCAGGGAAAAAAAACAAGATTTCTATGTCAAAAAGGGCAGGTTGTGTCTATTGGTTGTATTCTAAAGAGAAAGGCCAAAGAACCTATGAGGGTGTACTTTTTATCTGCAGTGGAGAGTATTTTAACTTGTGTTCCAGACAGTGATTTTTCAACACACAAAGAAAAAAAAATAGATCTGGGGAGTTGGGCAGCTTCTTCACTAGTAAACACCAAGCCTCATAAATATTTCATCTTATTCTGTCTCTGCTGTATCACCTGTTCTGGCAAGCAGCGCGCTTCATGGTACAGTAGCTCCCCAGTGTCCTCCTCATCATATTTCACCAGAGATCCTTCTTAATACCAGCCGATGTTGTCAATAAACCAATTTCACTTAATGTTCACCATCCAATGTTTGCCGGTATATTACTGAAATTGTATTACCATTCCTATACCATAGGAATAAAAATCTAAGTTTAGGTGCAGTGCTGCAATCCTGAATACTCAAGGAGAGGTTGCCATGGAAACAGAGTTACATTGGCCAGAAATGAAAGCGTCTGAGGATTTAGACTTTCACTGTACATCAATTTTTAACCATAGATTGTTTTTACATCAGCCTTTCCACCAACTTCACATAACCACAAGTGCTCCTCAATGCATAAATTTCTGTCAAGTTAAAGTGTAAGCAAAAAAAAACAAACAAAACCCAATGAAGTTTCATGGAAGGTCCATATTTAAAGTCAAACAGGAAGTATTCTGAATCTGTGCCGTCTGATAACACATATTCCCATGACAATCACTGTAAATATTGTCTAATATTTTAATCATATATTAAATCATGTCACCGCACAAAGCATTTGCATATTTCAGAGGAGCTTGTGCCCAGCTGTGGGCAAGTTCTGCTTAATTTGCCTCACATTGAAATTACTGTCATAATGTGTCAGATTCATTATACAACACATCCACTGATTATCACTTAAATATTAATGTCATTATTACTAAATACAAACACCATTGAAAGAAAGAAAGAAAGAAAGAAGGAAAGAAAGAAAGAAAGAAAGAAGGAAAGAAAGAAAGAAAGAAAGAAAGAAAGAAAGAAAGAATTGCTAAATCAGTATGCAAGGTGTTTTTGTGTGCAGCAAATTTACTTTTGACAGACATGTCTAACACTACTCTAATTGAACAAAGCATCCATATTAAAATCCATCAGTATCCTATAAAGATCTATAACTTTTGCCTGAAAATGTCAAATCAAAATGGTATAAAACTGTTGCATGCCATCAACTGATCGGTCATGTGTCAGATATGTCTGAGCTATAAGCCTTAACAAAGGAATTGCATTAAGCATGTGTCTAAAATATTTATACTGAATTTAACGTCTTTGGTAGTTGTACAGCTGCGAGGCTCCCTGTCACATCTTTATATGCTGCTTTTCCTTGAATCAACTTATTACTACTGCTCTTCTGTTAATACAGTTACACTGAAGGAGCTCTCCCCACAGTATTTTCAGCTGTGTCAAATAAACGTCTGAAATGAGAAATAGGTATTCCACGATCACAGTGGAGGATTTCACTTGGGGCGTTACTCATCTTGTGGAACTGGAATTTCCAAATTCCAAAAGGACTGCAGAGAGCAAATTATTATACCCTCTGAGAATAGTAGCCATGATTTTAGTGCTGTGGAGGCACAAAGACAGCTTAATGGAATTTGTTTCAGATGAGGAAAAAATACAGCCTGACATTGGCCTGCTGGAGATCTAAAGTGTGCAACACTGATATGCATTTAAACAAAGCAGTGAAGTCTTTCAAGAAAAATAAAATGATCTGTTTAATGTTTCTCTTCTCTTTACCTGTGCAAGTTCATTTTAAATCTAAGCTAGGGTCCATACTGCCCCAAACCCAGAAAGGGATTTAACATGTAGTTTCGAAATTGTTTCACTTAGCACCTGCAACATAAAATCAATCAGGTATGATTTATACACTCTAAGCACTACTATATGTTATAAAGTACATATTTGCCAGAGAAATAAAAATCAATAAAATGCAATCAACAAGGCATCAAGAGGTCAATGGAGAGTCCATTTGGGTACGGGCTATTAATAGCTATGAGACAGCCACTTGGATATGGTCATCAGATTCATTGCACAAATATATTCCAGTACTTGGCATTTTAAAGACAATAAACAGTACAACATATCCAGCTACTGTACATGGAGCCTGCTATAAGCCACAGCACACAGTGTAAGAGGCAATGGGCCCTCATCTTTGCTGGAGTAGGCCTATAAAAAGCCATGTTTGTGATTACTCACCTGTGGTCTCTACTATTCCTTCTAGTATCACCACAATTTCAAACTGCTCTGTTTGCATGGATCTCTGGGAGAGTTCGTAGAAGGGGCTTTTGGTATCAATCACATGGCAGATCGTGAGTGGTGAGACGAGAAAGAGCTGGTCTGCCCCGGTACTGAAACCCACGTCCAACTCCAACTGATCCAGCGGAAGAAACTCGCCTTCAGGCGTCTGGCGAGACTATGGAAGCGTACAGAGAGACACACAGAGAGAGAGAGAGAGAGAAAGAGAGAGAGAGAGACAGAGATAGATGGTGGTGGGGGAAGGAAGAGGGGAAGAGGGTTTAACTACAGCTACCAAGTGAGCCTTTGTGACAGCTATTCACATTTTGTAAGCAATCGGAGCAATCAATCATCAGCCTATCAAAGAAATCACTATAATTTTCCTATAATATTCCCAGAGGGACTTATACACTGTGAAAAATATCCATCTCAATGAATAATTTAATCTATCATTGAGTCTTAAAAATGTATTTTTCTTGAGACAAGTGCATCAAATAAACTTTTTTCATAATTTTTTAAATCAAATATCATTTTCTTTATGATAGTGGAATCATCAGCCTTATTATAACCTGTGTCAAGACACTGACTCTGGAAACAAGTGAAATAATCTCAGCCCACTGACAGAATTGTTCTTTTGCAGAAGAAAAGGACAGTGTTTGCAGTATAGTATGTGGTATTCCATATTGAGTGTATAGTGACCTTATCATTCTGTATGGTGCTGAAACACACTTTTAACCTCCCATTATCCCTTTATTATCTCTAGAATATTCCTGCAGAATGTTATATATAATTTTTTACTTTTGCAGTGACATTTATGTGACATCGATTATAGGATTCCTTTAGTTTATAGTGAGGCCAGGAGGCAGGCAGCAGAGGGAACTCCATTGCTGAGGCTCTGCTAATATGAGACAGCAGAAGCACATTTAGACCATGTTAAAAACCCACCGGCAACACATATGCACACACACCCATCTATGCAATTCAAATAGTCAAATCAGGTGTAAAAAAATGAGCAAATGGAATCAATACTACTCACAAGACCTCAGTGAATACAGACATGGACATTTTGCTGTACTGAGGGCATCTTGCCAAACTTGATGGAGGATTTTGTTTCCTCTAGTAGACAAAAACATGCAAAATGTAGGAGTTGGAGATCTTGTGTGTGCTGAAAATGATAGGCCTTCGTTTGATGGCATATCAGTCAGGCAAAGATAGCTATTAGTCCCGTGGGTGCTTATGGTCATTCCATCAAGACATTACATTGTACATAAGTGAAACGAGTATAGTGCTCATTAAATGCCATCAGCCATGTCATTTTATTGAGAGGAGTAAATGCTGAGCGTGTAGGCCTATTTGTGTCCAATCGTGAAACCCGTGCCTCTGATTGAACTGGGGGATCATAAGACAAATCTGATAGACAAAATATTTATTGGAAAAA
>OMKZ01009794.1:4799-21190 GCA_900302535.1 Neoniphon sammara | reverse complement strand
GACCCCCCCTTCCCCCCCCCTCCCCTCCCCTTCTCTTCCCCGTCAGTGTCTGCTGATTCACAACGGTCTGGAACCAGCCAGCTCTCTGGAAGCTCGTCTCCATGGAGACAAGGGTGGGAAGGAGAGTGATGATGTTGCTGGCAGAACAGCAGCCCCGAATCAACCATGTGTGTCAATGTGTGTCTACGCGTATGTGTGTGTTAGAGCAAGTGTTTGTGGGTGAGAGAGTGTGTGTGCATGTGGATATAGGGGAGGCAGAGAGAGAGTGAGTGTATTCTCTTCTTCAAAAGGGGGGTAAATTGCCTTTGGTTGTCTAGCACCATATGCGAGGTGGCTTTTTCAGTCAGGACTACGTGACAAGTCAACGCTGATTTGAAAAGAAAAATTGCCTCTGCTGATAAGCAATGCTTTTCGGTGCTAATGCCAAACACTGATTTGTGGTTGCAGATTTTGACAAGCATGCAGTGTAACTAATTGTTTTGAAAAATATTCATTTTTGCACTGTAGATTTCACCATATCAAAACAAAATTTATCCACTGGCCTGATCACTAGTCCCCAAGAATTGTCTACATAAACACACTTTTACATTTATTTTACAACTACACCCTATAGCTACACTGACGTCAGAACAATCAAGTTTTGCCATTCAACATTTAACAGTAATGTGAGCATAAGCTGCTTCAACTCAAGCTACTGGTATGAGTCATAATGTGTCTGTACTCAACTTCAGTTTCAAGAGTTTAAATGTGGAATATGTGACACGCTGGCTTTCATTCAGATTTTTAATAAACACTTAGAGCCGATAGATTTTGTTTGTATCAGAGACGCTGTGGTAATAAAAATAGACTGAGCACTCCATCACTCCATGTCAACATTAAAGATCTTCCCCGGCAAGCCAGGCACGACAATTGTTTGCGTGCTTGACACAAAAAATATAATTTTTCTGTGGGACTAATGTCCTTCAGAACAAATTCTATGACTCTATGTTGTATACAAGTTGACAAATGTCCCTAAATTTGAAGAGCCAATGATACACCAGAACCTTAGATATAGGCAGATCCCCATACAAAGACATAAGGGTCTGGTCTTGTTGGTTGTGATCCTGCTGCCCAGGGGCATTTTAAAGATGGCGTTTGACTGCCCTGTCCTTTGATAATCAAAGTGTCTCTGGTTTGTATGAAAAATGGGTTAGCATATGGTCACAGTCATTTTTCAACTGAATGCTGAGCCACTAATTATTATAAATGTCACAATACCTTATGTTTGCCATTACACACAAAACTGCAGTAATGGCACTGATGATGATGATAATGATGATGAGTTGTTGACAACAGGCTTCTCGCTCTTGCCATTTAGAAACACAATGTTGGCCCAGTGTGGTGTCAAGATAAAAAGAAGGGCAGCTTTTGTATCTGTGTTTTGTTGGCCTGCTATGACCGGGCTCACTAAAATCCAGGTCCAAACGTTGGATTGCCATGGTGATGGAGAGGTGATAATAGAGATGTTAGAGGGGGATGGATGTGGAGCGGGAGGGTGAGGGGAGGATGGGAGATGGGAGTTAGTCATAAGCTAGGAGGTGTGTGTATTTGTGAGACAAAGATAAAGAATGAAGCTTCAGGAGGGAGACATGTAGATGGAAAGATGGGGTGAAAGGTGTGAAAGTGTCTGCTCACCAGCAGCATGGTGGGCACAAGGTCTAGTGACAGTGGTATGAAATGCTGCAGATTTTATCCTGTTAAGCTCAGCTTTAATGCACGGCACAATAATTACAATAAAAGGCTTTCAAATGAGCTTACAGTACAACACAGTGGAGTGTAATTTTATTTTTCATGAAAAACCACATAATTATTTATACACACACAAGGTAAAAAAAAAACAAAACAACAAAAAAAAACATGCACATAAATTCAATAAATAAAATTCTGGTCACTTTTGAGGTGTCCACACTAAAGGAAAACAGGGTAAGTATTTAAACTCTATTAAGTAACTTACATACGAGCAGTGGATATGGACACTCAAGGAATATAACAATCAATATCTAAATCAAGAGTAAAACTTACCAGTATTCATGCACAGAGACAAAGTGAACTGACTATCGGCCCTTAAGAAAGAAAGCGAGGAAAGATGTTGATTTAAAGTTAACCACTAGCGTCAATTCTCATGAGACTTGAACGCCACATAGGATTTATCTTCATACTCTGGATATATTACTTGCATACTGTATCCAGTATAGCGCATATGCATTGATAGAGCAAAGCTCAAATTACACAGGTGTTATCCTTTAAATTAAAATCACATTGTACATTTGAAATATGTACATCGCGCTATATAATATTAGCCTCCCAAAGCAAGTACTTCAATTTTGCTTTTGCGTTTAATTCCCCCTGTTTGGGAACACAGTGAGTCACTACACACGTAGAGAGGCGTGAGCACAGCAGAGGAACTCCTTTGCCAAAGGGCAGCTGTGGGAAAAAAAAAAAACATAACAGAATACATTATGATGATATTAACCAAGACAACAATGAGTGACATTTACAGCTAGAGGGGTAACTGACTTCTAGCATAATCAGATTTCTGAACAAGTCTCAACACATCACTTCAGCAGGAACGTAGACATGGTGATGCAGCAGCAGGGCCTCAAGGGAGAACAAAATGACATTGTAATGATCATAGTAAGGCATGTCTAACATTTGCAATATTCAAATGAGGACACTTTAAAGGGGTATTTGGTAAAAATGTTATTTTTAGTCGCAGTTGCTTACAATGGATAAGGACCACTTTATTTTAACCTGTGATCTAAATAACTTTATATGACAATATTTATGACACATATGCAGCCAAGCAGCCCTTTTTTCTTTCCATTACCTCAGCCGTGGGTGCTGTATTTGGCGTTTCTCTCCCTGGAAAGACAAAAGAGCTCTCTCACCCCAGTTCTCCATCTTCCGGGAATGCCGTCCTGACATTAATGGTCCATTTAGGCAGGTAAATGTAATTTGCTGTAGTTTTAAATAAAGTTATGTCAAACTATAATGGTATGTAATGGGGCCGTTTGCTGAGTCACTGAAATAAGTTAACATCTATTCCCAGGATAGAATGACACCGAGAGATGCTATCGCTTTCTGTCATTCCAAAGAAACAACCAGGAAACAGCAGTGATTGTCTGCATTGTTTACAACTTTCACAATGGAATATTGATCAGACGAACCGAAAAAGGAGAGCGCTTCCAATTTATAATAACGATAATGACACTAACAAGAACACCAATTCTGCCATAGAAAACTCCTGTGGGTGTTTTGCCTGTTTTGGGTAATTTCCTTGATTGTAGCTCTTATTTTCTATTATCCATGGGCCATTTCCAGTTGCATTCTTTAATTTTGAGGAAGGTTCATTGATTTATCGTTTTCTGAAAGGTCACATACTGAATGTATTTGTCCCAAAACCAGATTTATTGCACATGCTAATCCTGTCAATTCAAATGTTTATCTTGGTCTTTCAAGCCATTTATCAATTCACAAATTATATTTTGACATATTTTGATTTGACTGAGAATATTTTATGGAGCTTTAAATTATATAGAGTCATTTAAGCAGCAGCAGGTAATGTGACTTTGAATTGCATCTTTCATGGTACACTGTGATGGTTATGGTGACAGTTGGAGGGAGATATCACTGAGAAATCGTTAGGTTTGTCTTTATACCCAAGCAGTGGCATTTTTCATCAAAAATTTTCAGCCCCTGGTAAACTGTAATCATTTATCTTTTAATTGTTCCTTCTGTACGCTGAGTGGTGTGGTATATTTGGAGCGTGTTATAATTACAGATGCAATCATGAAGTTAGAGCTCTGGTTCAGGATTACTGTCAAGATAATGCCACTTCTGCTTCACTGGATGATAGAGAAAGGAGAAGGAGAGCAACAGGAAATAAAAGGGAGACCAGAACAGTGACATGTTACAAAAGGTGTGAGCCAAATTCATACCTATACCAGCACAAATCCATCATCTGCACCTTAACCCATGGGTTTGGTATTTCTAGTTTCTAGTTTTATGTCTGTGATGCCAAGGAAGGATTGTCATAAATTAAGACTGAAAATGGAGAGGTGGCAGTTTGAATTCTGCTCAACAAGGCATTTTGAAAACTCGCCCCTTTGCTATAGCTCACGTATCACACACACATACACACACACACACACACATACACCCAAATATTACATCATAATAACGATGTGAGAATATCCTCACAGAGTCATGTAAATCAACACTTTCTGTAGGAAGTGAACCTGGCTTCATAACGGAGCCTCACTCATGCAGTTCAGCGTGCCAAGGCTGATCATCAATCATCAGAGAGAGCTGACTGATCGCCCAGGCTCTTGTTTCTTTACAGAGCCCTGTGGCTGTACTTAACATTTTAATGATTTGTGTCTGTTTCAAGTCGAATCCTGGAGTACGAGTTGTCTTCAGGTTTCATCACCTGTCAAGGCACGCCAAGATAATAGGATTTTTTTTTTAAATAACAGCCAAAAACTGCTGCTTAATAACTTTTCTGAGAGATCCTTCGAGGTTTTTCTCTGAGTATCTCTCATTGCACATTGCAGGAAAAAATCTGTTCCTTTGTTTTCATTGAAAAGCACTAAACTTCACCTGGCCCCCTGCTTACCCTTACTGTTTACTGTGATTTTCAGGGTAAATGTTGGTTTCCGTGTCTCATGGTCTCTACCATTATTACCTTGTGTTGGGAGTGGTGACTTTATTCTAAGAGCAGTAATTTCCTTGAATTAGTATAATTAGAGAGGGCACTTTCTGGTGCACAATCATGTCTTTAAGTACACTGTTGGCCCGTTCTGTGTTTGGTTCTAGTTCTGTAATTCTCTTCTCCTGGCACCTCTGGCACAGTGAGACTGGGTCGACTGGAGAGATCAGGGAGCAGCTGGACACTGCAGTGTCAGCAACACCGAGGCAAGTGCAGGAATCTTCGACACGTCCACCTTGCAGAGATCGAAGTGTAATGCATGCACATAGACTAGATAAATGCTAACGTTTTGGCATATGCACACACACATGGTTTCTCCCTCTGATAGGCACATGCACACAGAGAAAGATATATGGACAGGCCACAGGAGACCAAACGTCTCTCTTCACACTGACCGCAACACTGCAAGACGTCTCAACAGGGAAATCAAAATGCACAAATCAATAGACCTCTCTTTGTCATGTTTGCTTTGCATGCTGCATTCATTTTCATACAAAGCAACCAGCTCTGATTATTGATTCAGTGAAGTGCCTGGAACAATAACCTGAACAATATAATACAACAATATTGATTCTTAAGAGCACTGCATGGTGGAGAGCAAAGTGCACCTCTGCCAATTAAAAAGACGTCATGTTTATTTGCTTTGGGCTGATGAATTTGTATGAGCGTCATGATGATACTTGCATATTGTGGGTTTGTGCATCTCAACTAATTATGAGGGATTGGGTCATTTTGGCACAGTCCCAAAGATGTGGGAAACTGGCATAAATGCATTTCACCAGGGAAAAAACAGTAGGATGAGCTTTAGTATGCCGTGAAAGAGAGATGCTTCACTTTGCATCTCAATGTGGCTTTGCATAGGTTTGAATTAGAATGTATGAATGCAAGTATGAATATTTCAATCTATTATGTAAGCTTTAGCGTGCTGTACACAGTATGTTCGAACCTTGCACATGCCTTGCAGAAAGAAATTTTTTAGGTTTTGGCATTCTTTTTTTTGCTCTGTCTTTTAAAAAAAAAACAGTTTAAACTTATATCTGTGCACAATGAACAGCTTGCCCTGTGTCTTGTTTTCATATGTAATGTGTAATCATATTCTTATGAAGTAAATCCGTGAACTAAAATGTAAAAGTTTCAAATAAAGATTGAGAATTTGCCCTTCTTTCCTTTCCTTTCCTTTCTTCTCTTCAAATGTCTATAAACCCTAATTTATCAGTGTTGCTGCCTTGTTAAAGAGAATCGGGTAGCTTGTTAGGCTTGTTCATGTGTTAAAATAGGTGAATAATACAAATTATTACCCAAATATTAAAATAAATTGTCAGTAAAAATGGAGGCAGCATATAACCCTGGAGCTCTTTATCAGTCAGGGAACACCTGTCCAGAGCTGACCTGATTACTGGGGAAAGTAGGTCTGATTTTAACCCTCATTGTTGTCACACACTCTCAGAGGACACAACTAAAATGAACTGCTCACTCTTCTCTGTACAAATCTGGTACAGTTATTAAAGGAATATGTGCACTTGTGTGTAACATATGTATATAGTGGACATTTTTAGCCTGGGTGGCCCCAGTTAGTGTGTTTGTTTGAAAGGCAGATGAGAAGATTATAACATCTTGTTGAAACAATGGGTGTGTATGTGTGTGTGCATGTGTGTTGTCAGTCTGGGTGTGTCTATGCTTTTCCCAGCTCTCCAGCCAACCTGAATCATCCATCCGTGGTCTAATATGTGGCAGCTGAGGTTTCAGGGGATGTCCCATTCGATGGACTCCAGACGGGACACACCTGGTTCACTGTCACACGCCCGAGCCTCAAGTTCACAACCGCACTGTACAACAATAAGTTCACATACTCAGACAAGTGACCCATTTACTGAAATGTCTCTCCCTGGGCCTTTAGATCCAACTCTACATGTTTGACTTAACATGGAAGGACTAATCCCTCTCCAAATGTGCCAGCTGAGGGATTAGTTTACCTTTTTTATTTTTTTGTAAACCAATATTGAGTTATATTTGTCATTAATTTCCGTGGCTTTACTTGAATGATCAGATAATGAACTGTTTGAACTGTTTTATCATTCCAGGTTAGAGGTGTGCGCGTGTGTGTGTGTGTGTGTCTGTGTGTCTGTGTTTGTGTGTGTTTTCCCTCCATTTTGAGATTAATCTCTTTTTAGGTTATTAGAGTTTATGCTCCTTTTCAGACAGAATATGCATCGCCTGCCCTGGCCCAGCAGCTTGCTACCACATCAGCGCACAAAATGTCACCATCTGTTGCCAAAAAGTCATCCATTTCATCAGACCAGGGAGAGATTGCCAAATGAACAGTGGCTAAGTTAACAAACCGGCCTACTTGTAGATTGCTCTTTGACCAAATGTACCGCTCACCTTCCATTTTATCAGTCTTTTAGCTACAACAATGTTTCATAAATTTGCTTACTAAGGTCCAAAAAGATGCATCTTCATGATTCAGAGCTTGGCTTTGGCAGATCAGCCAAGTTGCCCTTTGGATAGACAAACATGGAAAAGCAAGCATCAAAAAAGTGGGTTACTGGAGAAAAATGGAGACGCTGTCATAGGCAAACATAAGGGGGTAATAATGATCTCCCTTGCAATTATGGATTTCAGATAAACACACGAGTGAATTTTGAAATGTCAATTGAGATGAGATGGAAGAGGCATTCTCTGTTATTATGTGCGCTAAGGCCATCATTGAATTGATGCTTAGCTGGGTGTGATTCATTGGACAGAGGGGTTTGCATAGAGGGAGCTGCATTCATCTTATGTGATGATTGATTTCTGGTGAAAGGGGGTGCTTGATTTGTATCGTGCCCCTCCCATCGTGGACCTGAGACGGGAACCCCCCCACACACACACACACCACACCCCCGTAGGGCTGTCTGTCAGGCTTTATCTGGCCCCGGCATACGGTACATTGATCAGAGACGTTCGATCCCAAGCGTGATGGATGGGAGAAGACACTTCAGTGCAGAGGCTCAGGGTGGCTTCAGTCGGAGTGCGGGTGGCTGACATGCCTGAGTTACAGTTGTTCTCAGCTCCCAGATTTACATTCAGCAAATTCTAAGCTCTTTAAATGGAGATTTTCTGTTAACTGTTGTTTCTGGGATTAGTTTAGATCAGCAAAATTGACAGCGTATCCTCATCAAGACTTAACTGGGAACACAAAGGATATCTGGGAAATCAATATATTTTTAAGATTACTTTTAAGGTATTCCCTTTGATGTAGTTTTAATAGTATGTCAAAAAAAATAAAAAATTCAAGAGGGAGGGGAACAAAGGCTGCATTTACACTTCAATGTGATTTTTAAGGTCTAATTCAAACGATCATTTTTCATGAGATCATCCACACTGTGTACTTGCATTACTTTTTCCTGCTCTCCCTCTCCATCTCTTTGCATTGCTTGTACATGAATTGTGGCCGGATTGTAACCAGATGACATCAAATTTCCATATCAAAGCGAAGCTGACCGTTTCCACATCTGGTTTGTTGATCCAATTTGAGTTTGTATTTATGTTTTACTCCATGTATTACACAGCCCACATGCTTTACATTACTGTTGACCGCTTTCCAAAGCATACCATAAATGCTTAGATTTTTGGAAGTTTTTTTTCTCTGCCTCCCAGGTAGCTGTTCATTTCCATACATGTTGCTTAAATTTAGCAGCGTCTTCTTAACTAGAAGTACCCCGTAATAGCATTCAGGTCAAAATATTTATTTTGAAAAGTAACTGGAGAAATAACAAATAGCTCACAATGTGATAAAAGCACCGAAAAACTGTAAAGGGGGATGAAAATCATTAAGGGAATGCAGTTAATGAGAAAAATCTCAAGCTCTTTTTTAATGTGTCCTGCTGTAATTGGATGATCAAAGTCCCACTGAAATGACAAATGTAACCATAGCCAAAAGTCCCATGACAGTGTCTGGTCCTTGGCACACTTAGCCACAAAGACAGCAATCAAACAATCAAAGAACAAGTGAAACTAACCACCCTCCTTCATCACTTTATGTCTCCAGGCCATATCAGGCCCTCAAAATAACATATTTTGGCAAGAGATTTCCCTGTCTTGTGTGTTTTTGTACAACAAGTTGTCTCTTATTGTAGAAACAGGACAGATGTCCTTGGCCTGTGAAATATCCTGGCTTCAAGTGGGCTGAGTTTTATGCACTTTTAAAAATGTGCTTTTACCTGTTTATTTATACACTCCATTGCACATTTTTCCTCTAGCCCCTATGCTTTTATATTTTGCTCCTTAATTGAAACGTGTAGCATATTGCACATCAGTTTCTCCTTCCTTATGTTTTTGATCTTGTACATATTATTAGTATTAGTATTAATATTAGTATTATGAGTCACATAGGACATAAATTATTGGCTTATTCCAGTAAGAAAGGTTATGGATCACTTTGCTGACTACAAAAAGTATTTAGAAAGTAAAGTTCTCGCTTATGCTGGAGCTATACTTCAAGCTATCATATTATTAGAATGACCTAAATGTAACCCCAGTGTACCCAAACAAGCCAAATATAAGATTTTTATTACATAAACTGGGAGACCTGGAAAGCCAGCACAAGAATACTTGTATATATCCTTATCATTCCAGCTGTTAGTATGTTCTAGCTAACCAGTGTTTAGGCTTATCCAAGTAACTGGAAACAGAATAAGATCTTTACCTGTGGTAAGTCAAAACTTTGCTGTGAATTGGTAAACACTGTTACATTAACTACAGTGGCTGATGACCTAGCAGATAACCCAATAGAGATAATCTAGTTAAAGAGTCTCATTACACTGAAAACCTGCCCCCCACCTGAGACTACAGGCAACAGCACACACAGAAAACACTCAGCCCCCCCCCAAAAAAAACAAAAACAAAAACAAGAAAAGAACAAAGAGAAATGCTTACCCATCCAAAAGAGAAAACTTAAACTGAAGTGCTTCAGTGCGAAAAAAGCAATACAAGATGTGGGTATGAAACATGTTCATAAAAGAGTGTTTGTCATCATCTCCACCTGAGCAGAGAAGAACAGAGCAGAAACGACATAGACTACAGTGGAGAAAGGTTGACTAAACTCATTGAATATTAGTTTCTCTTTGTCTTTAGCTGTTCATGTGTCAGTCAGTCACACTGTCTGTCTGTCTGTCTCTCCCTCTCTCTCTCTTCTTTAATTATGCTTTATTATCTGAGGACGTTATGGCTGATTTGGGGACGTTATGCCAGCATTTTTAGAGGATTACTGTGGGGAGAGAGAAATTCCCCTTTTGATATGGAAATCCAACATACTCACAGAAAACAGCCTCCCCTGTTCAATTCTCAGTGGGACTTGTGAGTTTATAGGTATATAGGTTAGGTAAATAGTCATACCTGCCAAAAATGTGTGGAAACACTGATATCGCGCCTAGAGACAAATTGAGATGAAAGTCTTAGGACTATTTATTCACCATGCATCCTCTTAAAAATACACAACACAGTTATGCAATCAACTTGCAAATTAGTTAAACTTGGTAGGACGACCTTTTGAGTTCAAAAAGCAAATTGAAAATGTATGAACAGCCAAGATACTTGTTGGTTGTGTAATCAAGCTCCTAAATTTACATGGTTTACATTGTGTTTAACAAGGAAAACACAACATAAAGCTCCTAATAAAAAAGACAAAGTATTATGTCATTACTCTTTGTCAGAACATGTTGACTGATTTCCCAGCGGAAATTAAAAGATGCAAATGGTTTTAGTCTGTGTGACTTTTGTGATGTTTTCCCGTGTGAGATATGGGGCTTGTAAATCATAATAGATGGCGAGCTGCAGTAGACGTCTCCTGGCACAATCAATAATAACACTTCCTCCACTGCTGGCGTCAGTTCAGAGGGACCACACCCTGAACCACACACTCACACACACACACACACACACACAATATGCATGCACACAAAATGAACACACACACACACACACACGATATGTCACACAAAATGGAGCATATAAATGTATGAACCCCTTGTGATCCTTTTCTTTTCTCGGTCTCTGATGAGTGTGTACTGTGTGGTGGAGTGAAGGGAAGATGATACAGGGGGAAATGCTAGTCTTGACTGGAGGACATTACTTGTCAAAAGCAGTGATGCTAGTAATCTGTTGTGGGCTTACACTGAGGCACCACATTATGGTTAGGGCTTGGGTTATGAAATCTGTACTGAACACACTTCAGTGTACAAATTCTGTGCTCCTGTTAGGAAGTAGTGATAAGCTACATTTGGTATTATAATATTTTACTTTGGTACAATTTTTTGACTTAATTTGTGTGTGTTCCCCTGAGGGAGCTCAAAGTACATGGTACTAATCTAAACAATACTTTATCCAGTCTGCTTTCATTCCTTAAAGGGACATTAAGTAATCTATCAACCTCTATTGGTGACCAGTAAGAATTACAACAACATCAACTGGCCACATCCCTCGCTCTTTTCACACCATCTTTGTTGTTTTGGAGTTTGAAATCACAGATTTCTCATCCTGCTCAAATTGGCCATTAACATTACAGAAGCACTGTGTTGACAGTTAACTTGTGCATTATCTTAAAAACGAATACCATCTGAACAGACCTCAGAGGTCTGACATATCATTACCTACAGATCTCTGGCCAAATATGGAATTCCGGATCCATTTTCTCTCTGGGGAAAATCCGTAAGATTTTCAGATAATCATCCCCGTCAGTCTGTGATTCAAACTGGCCCTTAAAACTGGGGCAGTTTTATCTGCATACCAAATTCTGCTGCTGCTTTCTAACGAAAATAAATATTTTGCTAACAAAAAGTTAACACTGCTGTGCACATTAAATATAGCCTGTTCTGTGACCGGCTTTGTCTGTTTAATTTACAAATAGAATCACTCTGGCTTACTGCTGGCTTGTTGCCTATAAAATTAACATTTCGTGTTAATTTTATATGATCCTGATTAATTTTGGAGAACGCCACCTGTTAAGCCCCTTGAGAGTTGTTAGGGTTCTCCTTTTTCTCTTTCATGTTTGTTTTCTCATATCTATGTATATTATCTATTTACATATGTAAATAAAATTAAATTAAAATGAAAAATAAGCCATAAAAAGTTAGCTAGCTAACATGTCTACTTTGTTGGCTGATGTGTTACCTTTGTTCAAGGATGACAACAGATTAAGTAGGCTATTAGGAGGAGGAAGAATCACTATAACTTGTTATTGTGCCTGTCATCATGGGCGGCTAACCACCACTCAGCCTTTAGCAATTTGTTTTTTTTAATTATTCCATTCATGTTAAGGTTATTATTTTTTATGCGATCAAATGTTCATGTCATAAATTATTAGGAATTAGGAAAACCTCATTAATTTCTCCCATGATGATGATTGATTTTTGACTAAGAAGTCTCAAAAATACTAACAAATCTGATTTCTAGACTAAGCCCTACAGGTACATTATGGTACATTATCTTACTGATAGGCATAAATGCCTGCATACAGTGGCAGGCACTAGGACCTCACAGAAACAGCAGTCAGTCAAAGTGCCCTCACCCCATCTCTAGCTTCAGGTTCTTTGCCGCCAGTGTGTGGCAGTGCAGTTAACTGCCAAACCGACAAAACTGAGGAAGACAGATTAACAGGAGTCCATTACAATATTTTCCAAAAGAATGTGAGTTAGCTAAAAATATATTTGTTCAAAAGAATGTGTGTTAGCTTTAAATATAAGTGGCATGGCATCATAGACGTCCATTGTTAGATTAAAGCCCAAAGTTAGCCAACCAGCTAGCAAGCTAACATGAGTAACAGTTTAAAGTTAGCTAGCGAAATCTAGCTAACAACATAGCAGACACTGTTTGTAGCTACACAGGCTGTATAGCATTTTACTGTCTGAAGAACAAAAACACTGCAGGACATACTATAACACAAACTATAGCAAACATCAAGAAAATATAGTACAGTAAATATAATTAGTAAAATGTAGTATACTATAGTATTTTTACTATAGAATGCTAATGAGCTATCATATGAACAGATTCAAATTCTATCAAAATTCACATTCTGTTAGCATGTGGTTTTCTGTCACTCAAGATTAGCTGCCTCTACCTGTGCAGATTTTTTGTAATTCATTTTTGTCCTCATAAATGCTCCTCCTTCACAAATCAATTCATACTGTAGACAGTGTGTAGTGTTTTCAATAAACTTGCCCTTCTGATATGAGAAAGACAAGAGACAAGGGGCTACAGGTGGGATTTCATTAAATGCATCTTTTCTACACAGATGGTGGAGTGAATAGTGGCAGTGTCTCCCTGTCAAAGTTGAAATGAAGCATACAAACCCATGGTCTAGTGAAAAGGTAATCTCATCTATCTAACTATAAATGGAGGAATCTCTATCTGTATGTTTGTATTTTCTAACAACCATTCATCTGATTGACTTCTCACTTGGCGGGTGTATTGCTGAGGCCCTATGGAAGTGCAGTGTTGGGTGTAAAGTTGTTTGCTGTTTTCAAGAAAGCTGCAAAAATATATTTTTTGATTGTTAGTTATTGTGAATGGCGGAACAAAAAAAGGTGGAACTCAATTACGAGGGCAGTTTAACACCTGGACAGTCTTCTGCGCGCACTTGCAAGAGTTTTGTGGTTCATCGTCAAAAACGGCAGCAGTTGCAAGCATTTTGTGATTAACCTTTGTGAGACAAACATGACATACATGTAAACTTTGACGCCATTACCTACATGTGCATTTTCAATGGGCACTGCACTAGTATATCGCAATGCAAAACAAGTATATGGGCTAGAAAGTGGGTTTTGAAATACAGAAACCTCAGCTCTTGGCAAAATAATTGTGAAGTTATTGGTCATTTTGTGCAAACAGGTAGTAGAAACCTTATTTATTGGCCATTTAATTTTTATTACAGGATCTTGGAAAGTATTTTCTGCTGTAGGTCATGACACAGTCTTTGAGAAAGCATGTTCTGAGGTGCCAGTATCAAGGGAGGGAAGGCAAAGGGGTGACTGGCAGAAAACAGCATGGTGATGATGGCATACATCCCATCAGGAGGGAGAGGGAGTGACGGCCAGCAGCGACAAATCTCCAGCATAAAGAACCTGTTGTCCAGAGCCCACTGAAGGAGAGCAACCAAAACAAACCCTGCCCTCTTTCTCTCTCGCTCTCTCCCTATTGGTTTCTTCTCTCTCTTCTTTTCCACGTCTCCATCTGAACCTCATTTTTCATTTTCACTTGTTCTCTCATCCTTTCCCGGTTGTCTGTTTTACTGATATCGCACAGTTTGTCACACACCCCCCATCCCCCCCGCTGTTTTTCCACCCCGTGCTGTCATTTTCTCTATCCTCTGTGCCTGTGCATTTGTCTCCTCTCCTCTCCTCTCCCTCCCTCTCATTCCTCTTTGCCTTTCTTCTCTTTCTTTCTCTTACACTTGCTCTCCTCCTGCCTCATCATCTTGATATTTTATTGGTGAAACGCTAGCTTGTTGAGGTTGGGAAGGCGTGGTCTCTTTCTGCCAAGTCTCTCTCTATTCAGTCTCCACTAAGGCATTTTAACGATTATTGGTTGGATGTTGTTAGGACATTATTGCCTCGGTCTACTCTGCGCTTATTGCTCATTTCCTTTCTTGTTTTCCAATACTGACCCCCTCCCGTTCTCATTTTGTCTCACAGTTTCTCACTCTCGCTTTCCTTTTATTTGTCTCCTGTCTCTCTCTGTCTCTCTGTCTCCCTCTCTCTCTCTCTCTCTCACACACACCTCGTCCAACCCAGTAAGATAGCCAGTCAGTCAGCGCAGGGTGCTGTTCTGTTCCAGTTTCCAGTAAGCTGATCCTGCTGGCAGAGCCTAGTGGGGAGACTTCCTTTTCTGGAAGGACCTGATGCATCGTGTTAATGATCGTCTCTCTCTCTCTCTCTCTCTCTCCCCCCTCTCCCCCTCTCTCTCTCTCTCCCTCTGTCAGTCTCCCTCTTCACTGCCAGCCTGTCAGAGAGCGTCTCATTTTATATCACAGCGCCTGGTCAGGGAGCAACAGCAGACTCTCTCTCGTACAGCGGAAACAAAAAAACAAGGGAGAAGCGCCCGGCCAGCAGAGTGAAGCGCCCACTGATCACGAGTCTCTCTCTCTCTCTCTCGCTTTCTCTCTCTCTCTCTCCCTCTTTCTCTAGCTGTCTTACTCTCTTGCTTTCTCTAAGAGACTGTGTGGATCACGCCTCCCTCCTCCCTGTCTCTGCCTTACACTCTTCCTTTCTCTTTGTCTTTCTCTAACACCAGCAACACCATTTCTCTCTAACTGACTCACCCTTTTTTCACTCCTTTTTTTTGCACTGTTTCTCTGTTCCTGCCTATGTGCCTCTCTCTCTCTCTCTGTCTCTCTCTCTCTGTTGGGAGAGTGTCTCCAGTCTCCAGCTTCAGGTAGGCAGCACCACATCCAGCCAGGAATACACTCTTTCGTTCTGCCTTTTTCTCTCTCTGTCTCTCTATTTCTGTCTCTCTCCCCCTGCCTTCATCATATTTATCACCATCCTCCTCCTTCCTCTCCTCCTCTTCCTCCTCCTCTCTCTCTCTCTCTCTCTCTCTCTCTCTCTACTCTCCTCCTGCCTCCACACCCTGCTTCTGAGTGCGCTGGAGAGAGGCGCTGATTGCGCACGGCAAAGGCAGCAAGTGGGAGTGGACCTCGGCGAGCGTGTTTGCCTCTGTGTGTGTGTGTGTGCGTGTGTGTGTGTGTGTGTGAGCGTGGCTAGGGAGAGGAGGGAGAGAAAGAGAGAGAGAGCGCATCAGCCCAGTCCTCCCAGTCTCTCCTCTCTTCACACACACACCACCACACACTCCCACTCTGCATGGAACAATCCTTCCTTCTCTGCTTCTAAATGGACTTTTCTGTGGCAACGGCTCACCAGTGAAGACAGCAGCCGCTGCCGCCCTGCTCCACAAGCTCCTACATGCTGGATTTAAAAAAGTGAGGAGAGGAGAGGAACAGGCGGAGATCTCCGAACATGAGTGAGGAAGCTAAGGAGAAACCTGGAGGAGGGAAAGCAGCCCATCGCAAGAAGAAAGGCAAAAAGGTGTGTAAGCAAAGAGAGAATGAGAGAGAGAGAGAGAGAGAGAGAGATTTCTTTGTCTTTGTGTGCTACCTTTTGCCCAGTTGTTGCTTGGGCTTGGCAAAAGCCCTTTTTCGAGATGTTTGGGAGGCAGTTGGATGAGATGAGATTGATGGGTGAGGCTTGGTGAGCCCAAAACAAGGTGTCAGTGTTTGTGTGTATGAACCTATGTTTATAGGCGTTTAACTGAATTCTGTTTGTTTGATTATCAATTCTTCGTCTTGATTCATGAGACCTACATAAGGTTCAGTATGCCTGTGTTTTATAACAGCCCTGTCAATAAAGCCAACACACCCGCTTGGTTGTTTTTGTACATTTCGCCGTGTGACTGTGTTCCGCAGGCTCGCATGTGGTTTTGAAATGGAGGAGAAATATTTGTTCAGCTTCACCTGGAATGCTACCACAGCCCATTGTAATGCCGCCTGTCAGTCACCAGTTGTTATGATCCTGACTTTGCGACTGGTTGGTCTGGTTGTTTTGCTCCGGCTGATTGGCTGGGGAAGCGGAGGCATGTAAAGTGGAGAGCGTGTATAATGGGAGGCAGGGGG
>OMKZ01009790.1:1278-26105 GCA_900302535.1 Neoniphon sammara | reverse complement strand
GGTTTTCCATTTTTTACGCATGCCACAACAATATATGTTTCCTTTCAGAAAGTTTGAGCCCTGTGTCCCAAAGACCGCTCTTTACATATCAAAAAGTTTATTATTCTTGCAGAGGTGAAGTGTTGCTCCATCTGCTGTCTTCATGTCAGCTTCACTTTCGATGTGGTTAAAACACCACCAGCTTGGTTATCCTGTTATCTCTGTGAAAGACGATACTGATGACTGATCATTTGGCAAGACACCTGTTTGCGCATTGGGTTATATAAAGGAGCAAACACCTCCTAAGTAAATTTGCATAGTCAGTCTTTGCATTGCTGTTTCAGTTATGTAAAATAGCCACAAGTTTCACTAACTTTGCCTTTCCTTAAATTGTACAGTGTGATGAATGCAAAGCACCTTTTTGTTTTCTGTTTCAAAACCAGATACAAAAAGGTTTCATTTACTTATTTTTCCTACACCAGGGTTTTTCTGATTGGTTGTGAAGTAACCAATGTCTTGTTTTTGGTTGGCTAGGTGGACTGTACCCAGCACTATGAGGTGTGCTCTGAGAACGCCGTGCGGGGATATCCCACACTGTTCTTCTTCTACAACGGAAAGAAGGTATGGAAGAGGTTTGAGTTCCTGGTAGTACTCCCTCATTCCCTAACAGTCTGCGTGGTAATTGGCCACCATCTACCTAAGTCTGGCCAGGGTCTATGTTGGCTGCCATTGTTATGCATCTCAAGTATGTCTTCAGTGACGACTGTCTTTGGATTTGTGATCAACCTCAGATCTGTCAGAAATACTTCTTTCTGTCTTTCTCCTCACTATATTCCATCATGTAACTGTCTTCCCAATATTCTCCAGCCTCCTCTTTCCCATTAACAAAACACTTGTCCCCCAACATTATTACTAAAGATTAGCCAATGAAGACAGCGTCATCTGACCGCAAATTCATTCATATAAATGTCAACACTCGTCGTGATCAAACACTTCGCTTTCCTCAAAGTGACTAGGGAGTCTTCCATTGTTTGTCTGGGATGCATCGGTATGCATTAGAGTTCACACTACAAATGCAGTTTGGCCCAGTGCATCCCAGACCACCTCTGAAGGTGGTTTGAGTGTTCAGATCACAATGCATCTCCAAGACGCATTGAACCCTGTTCACACCTGCACTTAGCACTTGTAATCAGATCACCCAAGACAGATGTTAAAATGAGCAGTTCTAACATCTGTCAACACAGTCAAGAGCTACTGTGTGTTAGCTGTAAAACAAAGCCATCAATCATAAAAACTGTCCTGAAATGACCACAATCTAAAAAAACATATGGTTTACATGTAATAATATTGCAGCTATAGAGCAAGGTAATGGCACATACAGTACTGCCACTGGAGTTGTGCGATGCCAAACATTTACACATCATTATATGGCCAAATCAGACATTTCTGATGGACAGTGACACCGGGTCAGGGACTCAATACTCTATTGTTGTTTAAAAAAAAAAATTGCCAGTTTTGAATTATTGCAAGGCCTGCAGACTGTGTTTCTTTAAGTAGAGTCCAGATATGCCCAGGTGTCCTCTGAGGTTTAAGGTGTCTCAGAAACATGGGAAATGGTTTAATTTCACTACAGTTTAGCTCACAAAGTGAAAGTTCTCCTTAATTGTTGTTTTTTGGTGCAGACAGAGCAGTACAGAGGGAAGAGAGACCTGGACTCATTCAAAGACTTTGTGGACAGCCAGCTAAAGGCTGCTGTAGAGGCTGAGGAGCCTACGCCTGAGGAACCAGCAGCCAACGAGATTCCCACCGAAGAGCCAGCCAAAGAGGAGGTGGAGGTATGTTTGTGTGTGTTTGCACAGTAGAGGACAAAGTCATACCCCCATTCATTTCTAAAGCAGATTGCTGTTTTCTTGCTTTGCCTCCATTTATTTCCTGTGTTTTTAGTCCTTGTCTTGATCACAGTCACAATTTATGCATGTGTGTGAGTGGGTCTGCTCTTTCACATATGAGGAATGGAGAAAAAACTTTGAAAAAAGTAATTGAACTACTGCATTCAGATTAGCTTGCCAGACACTTCAGACAGGTACACTGCAGTCATAAAATATAACAGATCAGGGTGTTAGAAATGTGTTTAACTACTGTTCTGTTGAGGTGTGAAGGAGGAGCCTTGGTGTGATCTTGCCACTTATTTAAACACACTGTAACATGCACCATTTGGGTGGATGCTGTTGTCAGCCTCTATTGCAGTCCTGTTACAGTTCATACATTTTTATTGTGAGTGGCTTCAGTGGGAAATTAGAAACTCTAACCCTGACAGTATTGGCGACATGCTGAACCCACTGAACTACACATGAACAGCTTTGAAAGTGGAGACCTCACTTTAAGGTGCAACAGCTGAAGGTCCCTCAGGCTGTACTCAACACAGCGGACTGTCCCAACCACACAGTGTCTAAGAATAGAGGGGACATCACGATCTGAATCTAAATGTACTGCATTCATTTACTGAACTTGTATATGAACTAGAAACTTGATCTGCTAAAGTTGGTGCCAAGATGTCATTCCACATGGGTTTTTATTCAGTTTCCACAAAATAACCATATGGCAGCCATCTTTACCTGGGTGTAGTTACAGATCTCTGAGCTTAGCACCCACTCCACTATGCAATACTCCACTAGCAATTATGGTTAGGCTAGCTATTTCCTGCCACTGGATGCCAGAATTTTAGATGGGCAGTTCAGTGTGGAGAGGTGACATCATCCCTCAAAACTCAACATACAACAAAGAAGAGGTGAAGTAGTGGGAAAAGTCCATCTGAGATATAATTTAAGAGCAATGGCAGTTTCAGGAAAGCTTTTTTTTTCTTGGATATGGCCTTTTGTGTCCCTGGTAATGAAATTCTTGTCTCAGAAGGAAAGGCGAAGAAACAAATTCCTCATTATTCTGTGTGTTTTATGACAATTGAATCGAGATAAAATTAAAGATGTTTTTATTTTTAAGTTCTGTTGTGGTACTGTCACATTTTTGCACATGTATCACACAAGTAAACATGGTGGTGGTTTTATTTTTTTATTTTTTTATTAAATGCTATGGGCATGAAGGGGACTAAAACCAGTGTACATGCTGTTCCACATAGAAGATCAAGAATTCAGCATTAGATTAATATCAAGCTCTTCATTTCTCTCCTCCCTGCAGTCCAGCGTGGTTGTCCTAACAGAGAGCAACTTCGACGAGACAGTAGCCAAGGGCCTGACCTTTATTAAATTCTACGCTCCATGGTAAGATCTTCATTTTTGTAGCTAGTAGCCTTCAACCCATTAAGGTAATCTGAAGAAGAAAAAACATTTCATTTGTTCGCTTGTGGGCTCTCTTTGGAAAACAGACATTTTTACACAATGTTTCAGTGATGTCAAGGCTTAGAAATCCTTCTTTATCTTGTCTCCTCGCCTCAGTTTACATCAGCCTTTCCATGAGTGAAGTGGTTTTAATAGCTGACATCAGTAAAGGTTCATAGCATTCACATGGAGTCACCTGGTTGGTCTGTTTCATGGAAAGATAAAGCGTTTGAATTTCATGCGCACTCGGTGTAATGTTGCATTTTAATAGCCTGCACCTTTATGGCTGCTATTATCTTGGACCATACTTCATCACCTCAAGGCAAACACTAAGGTTATGCCCCTCATCCAGGCAGTAAGTAATATCTGGATAGTCAGTACTGCCTTGTCTCTTGTATCATTATCTTGAATAAACATTGACTGTGTTCACTAAAATCCCATCAGTATCTGGGATACTCAAGTATCTCGTCCTTGAGGTGACACATGTAAACACCATATCCCATACACAGTATCCCAGAAACTCATAACCAGGCTATGAGAAGCCCAGATAAGGTGCCTGCAGTAGTGCCCCACCAGTATATCAACTGGCAAATGTTGCTGGTTGATATAGGCTTATCACAAATACATCCGTATCACCATATATGTTAATCAGTATGCAAAAACTGATGCCCTTGATAATTTAGATAACCTAAAAACAGTGTTATCATTAAGTAGTTTGTCAAATAGACGCCATTGTTTACATTATATAGCAGTGAGCTGGCAGCATGTCACAGCTGAGCAGGTGGTGGTGTAGATTGTGTTACGAGGTTATGAAGTTTATTGTTCACCTGTAAAATGTCAAGCCTCAAATACATATCTTTAGTACAACTTTTTGATTACCAACTTTGAGGATTCCTTGCTACAAATGTGTGTTTATATGTATGAAAAATATTGGCCAATATACTGTTATCTGAAGTTTTAAAATATCTATCGGCCCCAAAACTCCAGTATCCATCAGGCTCTGACCTGGAGACCTGCTCCAAAATATCCAGGATATTGAGGCATATAAATGATCCTGGTTACTGGTTTCCATGTGTCGTGTGAAACCTCTATGTTGTAAAGTATTTTGGGTAAACTTCTATAAAACTTCACCCCACCACTGGAGTGAATGGAGACACAGAAGTGCATTTTTCTATAAAAAGACACATTAATATTTAGGTTAGTTTTAACAGCGAATGTAAAGCACTAACTGAAAAGAGTCAGTAAACTGTCCAGGCAGACACACGTGCTGTGTGGAAACAGGCGGTCTGAGAGAGAAACTGCGATAATTGAGGGACATATTTGGATACAGGGATATATGAAAAGCAGGATGTTAAAGATGTGTACATGTTTAATCCTGGATAATACCATAGCCCAAATATGAGCTAGTATTTGGAATATTTTGTTCATGTAAACAGTCATTGCATTGCAATATTCATTCCTAGGATAGCGCAAAAAAGCATTCATATTAAGTCAGTAACCTTGATTGATTGAAGTTTAAACATCACTTGAAGAAGCAGAAGTATAAGTGCTGTTTGGTAATGCCTATATTAATTTTATTTATAGTATTTTGGAACAGCGTGTAACATCAACATTGGATTTTTGTGGAGAAAAAAAATAAAATAAAAATAACTTATTTTTATATTATTTATTTAAATTTTTCGTCCTGTAACATAGGTGCGGCCACTGTAAGAACCTTGCTCCAACATGGGAGGACCTTTCCTTGAAGGAGTTTCCCGGCCTCACAGATGTCAAGATAGCCAAAGTGGACTGCACTGTGGAGCGCACGCTCTGCAACAGGTTCTCTGTAAGTGTCTGGACTTAATCCACCGTTAGACAGAAAAGACATCATGTAAACCGACCGTGTTACACTCTCTCTCTCTCCCACACTCTTTTTTCAGTCAGTTTTTCTGTTTCTTCCAGATTGTGTCATACAGCAAGTAATAAAAATGAGAGACAGTGGTTTAATCACAGAGGAATAAAACAATTGGACTGCCTGAAATTGCAGATGAGTGTTTGGCGATGTGCATACATTCTCCCCACTGGAGCCATTCACTTCAGTCACATTCAACTATCCAGAACTGTTTTCTTCTGGTCCCACCACCTTTCTGTCCTCCCTCTAGTTTTATGAGTCATTAACTAGTTTAATGATTAAAAGGCACAAGGATGTCATGCACAGCCTTGATTTTAACATTATTGGGCTGCTTCACACGAGCCAGATGAGCCTAAAACTTAATTTAATTCAACCAACCACTTGGCTTCACTGTCCTCCCATCTACAGTCAGGTGATGAGAAGCTCTGTCTTGTAAAATCAGTTTGCATTAGTAAGTTAGATCTTGAATTTTCCCTTACTTTCTTGGGTTGTCTGCTGTTTTAAAGTCTGATGGTAACTCAATAAGCCACTTGTAGCTGTGCACAATGGAAGTTGTGCTGTTTGCTAGATTGTTCCATCATAGCAAGTTTAAGACTTTAAGATCCCTACTTGGGATTACCATTGTGAAGACTCATAAGTCTCGGAGATAATGCACTCTGATAAGATTTACAGGTGTTTTAGTTATAAAAGCCATTTAATGCCAGCGATGTCTCACACAAAAGTAGCATGGCAGTAAAAAAAAAAAATAAAAAAAATCAGCTGCTGCACACTGTGGTGCTGCAGCAGGAACTTTCATGCAGGAAAAAAATAATCACCTCTGCCAAAGAGATTATGGTTCCACAGTTACTTTGTCTTTCTGTGTGTCTGTTAGAACCTCAAAAAAAGTTCAGGTAATTTCCATGAAATCTGCCGGACAGATAAGCCTCAGGGCAATGAACAACTGATTCAATTTCGGTTGTGATCTGGGATTTCCCGTGTAAGAGTCATGATTGTTAAGGCCTGACTGTGAAACTAATGTAGAGACTTGACTCCAAATCTTATGTGTATGTTTGTAGGGTCAAAAAGTCAATAGGAATGATGTCTTTGGGTATCATGGCAAATTAGTGGCTTCTAATTAGGTGTTGACTTTTAGAAATTTAGCAGTATTTTCAACTCCACACTGCATGTTGCATGGGAATGAAATGCCTTTAGAAAAACATGGAGTAAGACCATGTTATTTTTCCCTCCGTCCTCAGGTGCGAGGTTACCCAACCTTAATCATGTTCAAGGCAGGCGAGCAGGGTGATGAGCACCATGGTGGGCGGGACCTGGAGAGCCTGCACGCCTTCGTCATGAAGCAGGCGAGAGATGAACTGTAGAACGGTCCAATCAGCACTCACCTCCAGCCACGCTGCCCTGCCCACACTGCATATCGGCCAGTAGGACTCCTTTCTCTCCTGCAGTGGCCAGCACACACACACATACACACATTCTCTCTCTCTCTGTCTCTCTGTCTCTCTCTCTCTCTCTCTCTCTCTGTGCACTCAAATTCTCTTCAGAAAAGGAGTCAGCCATTGACCAACTACTTCAGTCCGTTCTTTGTCCAGAGTTCATGTTTTGAGAACAAGGACAGTGGGATACAGTTGTGTGTTCGGGATGTGAATGCATTTTACTGCTGTAGCCCAACCTTAGCTATTCTGAAATAGAGAATAGGATAATTGGTTGGTTCTACAAATGAATAAGTCTGACAACCACTTTGCAAACTCTACTTAACTGGCCAGAATAATTTCTGTAATTCCTGGTGCAAACTGAAATATACATTGTTGATTATTGTAAGGGTAGCACTGAAGGACAGTTTAAAAAAATCATAACTGTCTCTCACCCAGTTTCTGTAGCCATTTGAAGATTTTTTAAATGGAAAATTTTATACATGGGATCTGTTGTTGATTAATGAGCCATTAATGTAACGATATCGTCGCTCGAAAGATTTAAAATGTTTGTCGTGTCATCCCATCGTGAAGTTGAGTGTTAAGTTGAAGGTACTTTTTATCCATGCCAGTGACGGCCTAACTGACTTAACTCTCAGGGAAACGCCCATGCAGACTAGAGGGAGTGGCGATGGAGGAGTCATTGTTGTCATGGAAATCAGACATGATGCTGGGATATCACCTTTTTTTCTGAATTACCAGACCTTTTAGGTTTTTGGAGATGGATCAGATTCATTTCTGAAAATCTCACTGTTCCAACCCCCATTTCTGGCTCGTGTGATTACATTCAGCCATCCTTCACCACTTCTTCTAGCATACGGAGTCTCAGGCCTGCACCATGCTGCCCCATATCTTCATTACTGACTGTATTTAGAGCTACTGCTGCTAGTTTTTTTTGTTTAGGAATCCCTACCAAATGCAGCTTATCCATCTGTACTAGCTGCAGCCTCATTTGAAAGCTTTCCTCAAAACTGCACTTTTGCTTAATGTGATCCTCCATGATGTCATCGGTTGTATGTAAAAGTGTGAATGTAAAGTTGCTTTTGCTTCCCATATTACTCCTGCTGAGCCCTAAGAGGCAGAAATGACTGGAGTCAGTGGGAATTGGGAGCGGGTAGGAGAGGCAGGAGAGGACAGTTTGGTCAGTATTGAGGGGCAAATACATGCAGTGTGAGAGTAAACAGACTTCTTTTCACTGTGTGGCACTGAAGCCTCATCATGTGATGGCACTCGCCCTGATCATCCTTTCATGTACTGAATAGAAAGTTGCTCCTACAGTCAGATGATTGACGGGAAGATTCACTCCAGCTCAGTGTCAGGTGGGCAAACCAGCATCATATCACCTCTCTGACTATGATTGTGACTATCAGGTCTTCTCTTGCCTTTTTATGTTTGAATCCAGATGTGTGAAGAGGGTGACATCATGGACTGATATCATTTGGTCCTGATCTCACCCAGTATTTCTGGATGTGCAACCATGTGAAAGTTACTGACACAAGGCCACCATCTTAAAGCACCTACTGCACTGGATTGAACAGATAAGCAAATAAGTCCAACCATGAGCAGGATAAATCAAAGTTTTCTACACAGATGTTCCACATGTAAGAATACAGAAGAATCCATAACTAGGCCTATGCAAATACATTTTGATGACCTTGATCACCCCCTTAATGTAAAGCCCCTCCCCTTTTGACACTCCTCTTTGTAAAATAACTGGCATGCAAGACCAAAACTCACCAACCACTTTCACTGCTTGAGCTATCAAAGAATGAATAAATTTGAGATTGTTCAAACCGTCATTAATTACTTGCCAAACTTGCTGGGAGAGTAGAAAATTTTGAAGAACTGGTACCAAAACTTACCAACATTTGGCAGGTGGCTGGTGCTAACGTCCTCACCCTGTATGTAGCCTTCACCCATCAGATGAATTTGAGCAATCTGATCATGAGCAACCAAACCACAATTTCGTTTTAATCTGCTATATGCTGTATCACAAATATCAAATCACAAATACAGCTTGTACAAAAGATTAATTGGTGTTTTTTGATTGAGCAGAGTCAGAGAAAATGTCATCAGCCAGGGGCCTGGGTCTAATAGTGTTTGCAATTTTGACAATCACAGCGAAGTAAATCACTTTATCGTGTTTGTCTGTGATCGATCGATCTGTGATTGGCACTAAATCAATGACCATAGTGTAGTATACCCCAGCCAGCTGTTATGACAGGTATATTACAGTGCTGAGAATTACTTGGCAAATGCTATTTGTATCAGTACTAGGTTTGTCAAAGTTTGTGTTGTATGAAGCAGGGTAGCATGCAGTGCTCAACCAAGGTATGCAAACAGTCACAGACAAAGCAGATTTTTTGTCAGTTAAAGTTTTTATGGATAGCACATGGTCTAGGCAACTCCAGTGACAATAAGCAGTATTTTTTTCTTGTGTCATGGGTTGTACACTCCCCATGAATTTTGTACAAAAAAAGAGAGAATAATGGCAAGTTGTAACATGAGATTTCGTAATAAAATTTCTTTTTCCAAAAATAAGTTTGTATTTTCATTTTGTTCTCTTATCTGTCTCTGTTAATATGGTAGGTGATTTTCTTTTTAATAAAAGGTGCAATAAATAAGCTGAGAATGTACAAGTATTTACACAAAACAGTCTAAACATGATCACAAATGTAAACAGCAGCTTACCAGAGGTATATTTTGTAATTTCTGATTGGTTAGGCACGTAAGGTATTTTGATGCTTATTGGTATTAGTTTTTCATTAAAATATGTTCTCTATGAAAATCCATGTCATTCAAAGACACTGTACTCTAAGACAAAGCTCACAGTAACTTGTTCAGTTGGAGATACATTGCCACTTGACACAAATCTCAACATAATTTTAGCCTCGGTGTTGAAAAAGCAAAGGGCTAATTTCAGAAGGCTGGCACAGAAACCAATTTGTCGGCTGTTTTTGACCAGCTAAATGTTTTTCCACAATGTCTTGATGGGTTGTCAGGGGTGGAAGCGTTTGTTAACTTTGCGAGTGCAGCGACATGGAAATGGCCATTTGCGGTATGTCAGAGGGATAAGGCTGTATTCTTCGGTTCTTTGGAGAAAAACATCAGTTTAGCCACAACATGCATCATGTTGAACCAGCTCGGTGAATCGGGGCCCAGCGTGAGCCTGGCAAATATTGACACGGAGGGGATATTTGGAGCAGTTCACTACTAAAATAGCCTGCGGTCACTTTGGTTCAGTCCATATTATATTTTAGGAAGGCAAATATGGCTTGAGAAAAAATACATTGGGAAAGGGCAAGGAAGTATGGATCTCTACTAACTCCAATGCAGCATTAAATTGTTTGGATTTAAACAGTCCTAAACCATGCATTTCCACTGAAAGGAATTTGGGCTCGGACTACTTTTCCCATCTGACACAAAGCATTTATGCAAACTTTGACTGGATGATGTCATTCCCTACTGTTGGTTTTCCGCATTGTGATAACACTGAGTCAACTCCCCGGCGTTGCGCACATTAGAGAAGCTGATCCTCGGTAATTACGGAAGGGTCTTCTGAGAACTGATCCACCATTTTGTTTGGAGAGGAGAGGGGAAGGAAAGCAGCACTCTGACTGGTCCCACAACAGTTCAGTTTCCCCCCTCGCCCTTTCAGTCGGGGAGAAGGGGCCGTAGCCTCTCAGGCACACGTACAGATACTTACATAAACACATAATATACAAACATAACACTTCCTCCCCGCTCACACACAGGCATTCACGCACTTGCAGACCCACGAAGCGAAGACGCCACTACACAGCCGACAGGGAAGGTGTAAGACAACTTTGTGGCTCAACACCGGGGCTTAGTTGCCTATAGACGCCACATTCATGCCTTGGTTTTTGATTTTGAAAGACAAATGTTCGTGTTAATGGATGGATTGATTGAACTGTCCAAGATCGTTGGATTGGCATGGGTAAATTCTCTTTAAAGGTGGACATTCCTTGCAGGCTGAGGAATCAGGCAGGGAAACTGGGGTCTAGTTAAGGTCAGCCTCACCCAGGAGTCCAACATCGCTGAATTCGCGGCCCGTTTCCAGCCCCAACTGTCAGCCAAACACCGTCGGCCCCACGAGCCACCCACAGTGTTAGTGGCAGCCGCAGGCCCGCACCACCATGTTCTTGTATTTCTTCAGGATGACGTTGGAGTTGTCGTCGAAGTAGAGCACTGATATGGCGTGAAGCTTGGTCGGGGCGCAGCACGGCTTCGGTACGTTCTCGGGGTTCATCAGATGCACCTGAGGAGAGAATGAAAATCGTAGCAAAGATTGAAAACTCATCTTAAGACAAGGAAAGATTGGTTTGTTGATCCTGGAGGGCAACTGGATCACTGCAGCAGCAAAGCATGGAGCTGCAGATCAGAGAACAAAGGGGTAGAAAAGCTAAAAACAATGTAGATAATGACCCAAAGTTAGAGCGCCTATGACACGAATACAGTGTTGCTGCACAATGACTAAAGTAGAATTCATACCATGTTAGCTATTAAAAACTTAAATGTCTCAAACACGCACATCACTACATTCTCAGGTTCTTCAGTCCCAAAAGGCTGATGTCCTAACAGTAATTTTAGCATATGTACATAGTGGCCAAGTATCCACAAGATGGAACTACCAATGCATAGCAACTTTCAAATTTCATGGAGCAGTTTTTCACATTTATTCATCATAGATGGGAGTGAACTGGGGTAAGTTAGACATGACTTCGAAGCTATCAAAGCATATTCTGTACACACTTACGCAAACGATATTTGTGACAGAAAGATACAATCACAACTGTTAACGAGAAGTCAAAATAAGACCGATATGGCCTTAAAAACACTATTATGGGGGGTTAATCTCTCCATGTCATTTGGAATGGATTTGAATACAGTTCTTTATATGCAAATGTGGCAGCTGCAGCCACTATTTTACATCCTTTATGCACCGTTGTTCCAGCCCAAAGGAGGGAAGGAACTGCATGGGACATTCTGCCGCACTAACAAAAAATGCTTGGAAAGAGGGGAAACAGATGCATAAAATTACAGATACAATGGCTGAATATAATGATTAAAAAAATGCAGCTTACCAGTGTCTGCACAATGGCATGGTTGGTGGCGTTCATGTGGGCGTTGAGGGGGAAGGAGCACTCTCCATCACAGTAGTTGGCTGCATAGCCCTCTGGAGCAATAATCCAATCCTGGGAGAGACACAACAGGAAAGTAGTAAGCGATGTTTCATTTTGGTATTACATATTTAGATTTCATATTTAGCATTTTATTTCATATTTAGCAATTTTTTGTTGTGTGTTTAAGTGTGAGTTCAGGAAGCCATTGATAGTATGTCACTTATACACATCATAGTCATTAAATCAAAGTTAAATGCTCCTGCAATACTACAATATCAGTGCCTTAATCTTATCATAGTCATGAACAAGGCTATGTTACTATCAAAAGTGGTGAAAATGCCATTACATTTAGTCAGTGTAGGCAGTAATTCCAAAATGAAACAGCATGTAGGACTGCCCTTCATCTTCCAAAGCCTTTTTATGTTACAGTGACCCAGCTCACTCCTGTTAGGGAATTCAGCCTTAACATCAGACAAATCCATGCTGAACCACTTCTATCTCTCCTATCTCACATGTGGAAAGAGTCCTGGTAGCACTTTATTTTAAGTTGTGTCATAAAAATAATAACATAACACTGTCATAACCATGATACAATAGCTGTCATGAACATTAATGACTATTTATAACTCTTGCCATTTAGTGTCATACGGTCAATTATGTCACTTTCCCTGCAAAGTTGACACTTGACTTGGTCATGACAAGTTGACATGAACCAAAACAATGTCAGCTCTCCAGAGGAAGTGACATAATTGACCAAATGACACTTGAAGATGACAGTCTCTGTCTTTGACCTCTTTCTAACTTGTTTCCCTGTCTAGTTGATTGTTGTCTATATCTAAACCTGTCTCTGTGTGTTTCCTCTCACTTTTCTCTCTCTTTCTTCCTCTTCAGCTCCCTGCCTGTCTCTGTGCGTGTGTGTGTATATGTGTGTGTGTGTGTGTGTGTGCATGCGTGCGTGTGTGTGTGTGTGTTGGCTGTCTCCCTCTAGATGTCAGTGCTGTGTTAACAGCAGACAGCTTGTTTGGAAGGATGTACGTAACTCTGCACTTCTCTATTATTATTTCCTCTGTCTGTCTCCCAACACACACACACACACACACACACACACACACAAAACCAGACAAAAAACAGACTTGTGGCTACTGACAATATTGAGTGAGGTAGCAACCTTAGTTACTAGGTGGCTTCTCTGCTTCATGTCAGTCTGCCAATCAGTGGCGTTCATAATGTGTGTGTAACTGATGTGGAATGCAAGCTGCAGGATAGTTCAGCAGTTCAGCTCACCAAAACAGTTCCTATATTTTGAAGTAGCCTAATAAGCTCATAATAAAAATTTCTGTCAACCTTTGATGACGTTACTCAAGTCAATTTCTACATACCTGGCTGTCAGCAGACTGTAATTTAGTAATAACTGATAACTTTGTAATGCTTAAAGGCAGTATGAAGGCCCTGATGAAGGTCCCTGACAAAAAAAATTGCATGTCTTCTGTTAGTAACATCTTAAAGTTTTGCGAGGTAATGCAGGATACAGGCTATTCCTCCTCTATTCATTTTGTCAATTTTTGCTCCTAAAGACGACTCGGGCATGCAAAAGTTGTTCTTTTTACTAATACTAAAAGGCCAAAAGCCAGTTAGGTATAAATATAATGTGGGTGGAAAAAAAACTAGGTCCACGCAGACAGATGGCCTCTGTGTTCCTACTGTTGGACTCTGTTAGGGCATATTTATGAGCGGATGTTCTTTACCTGCCATCCCAGCTCTCGGAAGCTGACATAGAGCTCGTGTCTCCTGCACGCTGTCTTCTGATCACTGCTGTTGTAATCTACCAAGGAAAAGCACAACAAAAAAACAAGAGGTTTGAGTACACAAGTCATTTTAACCAAGTACATCTGGATAAGAAATCTACACGTTGCACACAGATTTCGTCCTATACTGCTTGCCTGTCTGTATAAATATGATGGTACGGTCAATATTCTGTAGCAAAATAAATATAATTGTCATTCCTGTGGTCTGGTATTTCTAAAGCATGGTCCCAAGTTACAAATCTCCTCAAAAGCAGCAGTGCTGAGCCTATCATATCCAGCTAGTCTGGCTAATACTGCGGAGTCATGGTGCATGGTGGCAATGGTAGCCTAAAGTTCAGCCACCCCCAGAAACAACAAGAGGCCATGCAGACTGTGGTTGTGCTGGGCAGCTGCTAGGTGTGAATGTGTGTAACTGTGTGACTGTGAGGCAGGGCGGTGCTGAAAAAGAGCATGCACGCTCAGCAAAACCCTTCCCTGGGTAAATTAAAAAAAAAAAAAAAAAATCTTAGTGTAATACTGCGAATATGACACATTACATTCTGAATCTGAGACCAGAGGAATAACACAATATGCTTCATGTAATGCTCTGGGTGGGGACGCATGTAAAGGGCGTAAACCCGAGCACAGGCACAAATGACCGTCACTGTAGCGGGCGAGTCAGTCTACTGTACGTGCTTCACATTCATCTGGCAGCTAATGCATCTGAACCCTTGCCTAATTGAATTCATCAGCATCCACATATTGCTTGGCACGCAGACAAGCGGTGACACAGCGACGACTGGGTTTATGGTCCCTCTCGCCCCGCGGTTTGTTCTTAATTATCTCTGTTCCACTCTGAGGCCGCCCTGCAGCGGAGCGCGGAGCCAGAGACGGTCCCAGGTACGGCCTGGCTTTTTCAGAGTCAAGAAGGTCATAGCTGGCATCAGGCACCACACTGAAGTCAAGAGGGTGACACCAACTTTCCACTGACGTTTCAAGAACTCTCTCTCGCTCTCTCGCTCACTCTCTTTCTCTCTCTTGCCTCATTGATTTAGTTGTTTTCATTATTTTTTTCTCTCCACAAACCACACAGGGAAAGAGAATGAGAGGGAAAAGTGCAAGCTATGATACCAGCTAGAGTCCCTTACGCTCCAATGTGCCTCGCCCAGACACAAGTGTGGTGTAGCAGCATTTGAACTTGCTAAAAAGTCCGTACAGTGAAAATCTAAAAACAGATAGATGTGTGCAGTGCTATATAACAACCCTGAAGATGGCCTGGTATCAAAACATTGAATGCTATTCTAGATATCAGACTGACTGACAGCACATGTAGACAAACTTCACTTTGTAACGCTTTAACAAAAATTGTCAGTAATGGGCATTTTATCGGTCATGTTTTGCATTTATGGAAACCTACTTTTCATTTCACACCTTTTACATTTAATCTTGACCATGTAATCTTTTTGCTTTGCTCTAATGAGCTAGCTTGCGGCTATTTAGACGTGGTGGAATATAAGCTAGCAAGCTAATAGTGTGTGTTTAGCCTAGCACAGCTAAAGTTAGCAGCTGGAGCAATTTAGGCTAGCAACAGTAATATTACACACCTGAACGTGATTAGTGCGTATATCAAAATGCACAAAATCTAATTTATACCCTGTGGAACAAAATGACTCGTACAAGTCATTTCCTGCCGCTTTGACATACTTTAGAATGTCCTGCAAGACATCAGACATGTGCATCTCCCTGCAAACTGAGACAGATAAACATCATGATTTGTTGCCTAGGATCGATTGGTCAACCAAGCTTGGTGCATTTTATGTTGCTATAGAGAAGCAAATTAATCTGTTCTTGAGTCCACATGGTCCACATTTGTGTAAGGGTCCACATCAGCACATGCGGACCATGTAGACTCAATCTCATTGAGTATGTAGTGAGGGTGGAGCATATTGACTTAGCCATTTTGTGATAGTGTTGCACAGGTAGTGGAGTGGGGCTTTTGGCCTAAATCCTGGGCTGAGATATCTGAAACCAGTGACAATGGACAAATCGCACATCACACAACGCGTGCTTCCATGTGGCCATAAGCACAGGACGCTCACCAACACACTGATGTATAGAGTGTAAATGCCCAGGGCTATCAGATGTCACAAGACACTGTCAAGCATCATTTGTTTCATGCACGCACCTCCTCTCTCCTAAAACTCAGAGAGGTTTGGGGAAAATAAAGGATGGTGTAAGTGTGTGTGTGTGTGTGTGAGTCAGGCTGCAGATGGGGATTTGCCACTCAGTCACAGCCACCACCCAGAGTCTGCAGCTCACCTCTCCAACCAGCAGCAGCAGCAGCAGCTTTGTTTAGTCAGCTGGAGTTGGAGGGACACACACACACACACACACACACACACACCCATGCACACAAAACTAACTCTCATTTTGTACAGGTCATTGATGTTGAATCCTTACATCTTGATCTCTATCAGTCACTACTAGTAGCGTTTACATACCCACACACACACACACACATACACACACACACACACACACAGAGCCCTAGCTGCTGTTTTCTTTTTAAATGACCACAGTTGTTTATTTGCACACCAGCCAATCCACTTAGCCTCCTCATTAAAAGGGAGAGTAGTAATTTGAATTTGCCAGAGCTAATTGCATTAGGATTTCATCATCAAATCGAATTTCATTTTGAACAGGCGCACAAACCGGACTGCCCAGATCCATGTGCTGCTGCTGGATTCATCTCAAATACAGGAAAACAGAGACAGAGAGAGAAAGAGGGGAAATTGGATTCGCCACTTGGATTCATCTCAGCTCAAGGCAAATGAAGAGGGAGAGAGAGAGAGAGAGACCAAGAAAAGAGAGAGGTGCTAAGTAGAGCATGGCGCTAACAGCCCTGCCAGAGTTAGGAGTTTAATTCCCACTGAGGCCACCCATATTAAAACGTGCATGCTTATGGTATTGTACAAAAGGTACTTTGAATAAAAGCTCCTTCAAAATATCATGAGAGACTGAGGCTTTTGTGCTGCAGTCTTTATGCACTTTCTATGACCACCATATCTATAGTGGATTATAATGGCACTTGCATGGAATAATAATGCACCATAATACCTTACGCATATGTGAACATTTAACACTTACTGATGCAATATGAACACAATTGTGAATGTCTTTACCTTTTCACCACATTATCACCCCACCCAAAGATGACAATGAAAACTGGCAAGCCATGCAACTTATGACATACAGTGCTAACTCAAAGTTACATGATTCACTAAAAATGAATTCTAATGCATTTCACTTTACTTCTTAACAGAGACAAGAATAACTTAAGATGTTGCATGGATCACTTTTGCATGCTGTGAGCACTTTAAATACTTGGCATGGTGACTCATATTGAAATACACATTACTATAACCCTTGTCAGACAACTTTTGATAGATAACAAGCCATAAAAATTCAAAGGATACTTGTACATATTTTGCATTAAAAGTTATAGCTATAATGTTTTTTGAGTGCTGGCATAATAGATCATAAGCATTATGGGCTCTTAAAAGCATAGGTATTTCATACAAGGCATTACGGTGCATTACATTTCCTTATGAGGGCTCTTAAAATGCACAATACATGTGGCAGTCGTAAAAACAGTTACCAAATATTGTTGACCTCCCATAAAGCCCATCCCTTTTCCTCTCCTTTGCCTTTCAGATTCCATCAGACAAATCAGATCAAATGTGACCTAATTCTCCCCGAACCAGAGCAACAGCAAAACAGTTTCTTCCTATTGGAGCAGGAATACAGTCATCTGATTGGAAGGTGAGAGACGGGAAATGAAAGGTGAGGCTGGTTGCAGCAGACGGGGGTCAAGAGGCCGCCCGTAACCGTCGGACACAGTCAGGTGTTTCCCCAGTTCATGTTCCTTCCTGTCCGGCGAGGAGGGCAGCTCTCCCAACGCCTGCTGATTCGGAGATATGGAGTTTATGGTTGTGCGTGCATTGTGGGCGCATGTGTATTTAGTGTATTTGTCTGTGTATGCAGGCATGCATGGTTAGACCCATCTACATACTGTCCTTCCCAACCTGAATGCGGAGTCATGTGCGTGTGTGTCCTGCTTCCCTGCAGCTCGACCGACCTGCCAAAGTCTTCAAACAGCAGAGAGCATTTACTATAGGGCCAGTCTTACAAATGGGGAAAAAGCCTGGTCCTAGACCGGCCGCTGCAGGATTCTGCAGAGTTTTCCTGCAAACATTACAGCCAAAGAGCACCTGATTTTGCAGCAACTTTTTCATTTCAAAGTTGCAAAGGATTTTTGCAAAGTTGAGTTGATTAGCTTGGCTGTAAATGCTTTGATTGGTTGTTTATTGAGAGAAAGACTGTGATAGCTTGTGAAAAAAAAATCAGGCTGCCGTCAACTGGGCTACATGCCTTTCTCTGTGTGTATATGTGTGTGTTTGTGTGTGTGTGTGTGTGTGTGTGTGTGTGTGTACATCACTGTGTGTGTGTGTGTGTGTGTGTGTGTGTGTGTACCTGTCAGTGTTTATGTAAATAATTCACACATACTGTATGTATTGCTTCCAAACAGTGACAGTCATGCTGCACTTTGCCCCAAATTACATACACCCATATTAGACACACACACACACACACACACACACACACACACACACTCAGACCCCCTGCTCCCTCATCCAGGCCGAGTTTACACTGTGTAACATTCACCTCCAGGCCAGATCTGAATGAAGCTGGCTGTTTGGATCAGTCTTGACTGTAGCCATGGTCCAAGTTCCCCCTTCTGTGGCTGTTTTTAAACGACAAACAGGGTGACAGAATCTGATCACCTGATCACATCTGAACACGCAGCTCTGTACGTGACATCAGCTGGATTTGTGTGTGGAGTCAGACATATTGATGGTAGGTTAAGATCTGAGTGCTTAAGCAGCCAAGTTTATCGCAGGGAAAAAACAGAATAATATTTTCCTCCGTTTAAACAGAGAAAGAATGTATGAAAATATGAGTTGGGCAGAAAGATGTTCAGGAATGCATGTGGTCTAAGACATCCTGTGCAGTCAAATTTGCAGGTGATAGGCTTATTATTTCATCAATACACCTGAAGCAAATTGTATTTTCGAATAATTTTTAGTGCGTACAAGAAGGTGAAATAATGTCAGGCAAGCTGCTGAAAATGCCTTCCTATGATTGTGCTGATTTCCCGACACTCATCGTATTGAATGAAGTCCAAACACCAGCACACACTCAACTGAAGATCTTATATTGCTGTATTTCAATAATTTTCTCTGTTTGCTTCACAGGTCAGATGAATGAAGCTCTTACTTGGCCTTGGGACGCCCTGCCGCCAAAGTCAATGTCATCTTTTAAGCACAAGTACAGAATAGTCTCTCTTCCCCTCTTTCTCACACACACACACACACACACACCCATATACACACACAGCTCATTTTCCTCACACCTCTTGGCCTTTACAGCCATCAGCATTTACAGTCTGTGGGGCTCTTTAAGAGGAATAAAGCTGATATTTACTGTGGGCTTTCATTGAGTGTAAAGGCCCAGATTTGTGGTGCCCATAAACCACATCTCCCCTTCCTGCCTGTAAAAATTTAATGCCACACAGCTACCGCCGCGCACCGGCTCCCCAGAGGCCTCCATACGTTTCTTTTTTCTTCTTTGCTTGAAAGAGGGCGGGGGTGGGAACGAACTTGAAACAATTACTCTACTTACTGTACTTGGGTAGATTTGCAGAGTAATGCTAGTAGTAGTTTTTAAAGTTAGCCCTGCTTGAGTACTTTTACTTTTGTATTTGAGTTTTCTTTTTAGTCATAGGAGCAGGATAAACAATGAGATCAGTCTTTCTGGACTTTACCTCCCACATGGGATAGTCTGGTTTTGTTGGGATTAGTTCAATAGGGGAAAAGTCCCAAATCTTCGGCTGATAATGATACATCAAACTGAAAGGATCACACAAAAATGCTAATTTGGGGAGAGAGATTTTGGAGGATGCATAAAATCCAACCACTAAAAGGACTAAAGTAAATTTCATCTGAAGTGACGTTGCCACTACCTGAGAGCAATATTTCAGTATTCTTTCTGCCACTGAACAAGAACTGGCAGTGCTTCAGTATTTCACGTGATCATTATTCTTAGTGTAAATCAAGAGGAAAGTCAGACGAGAGAGGTCACTTCAGTGACAGAGAAGCAGAGCGGGTCTGATTCAGAGTTTTCTTCATGTTTTCACTGTGCAGTGGAAACAGAGCGGCGAGGGCAGACAGGGAGGTCTGACAGCACAGCGTGGGAATAAAATAATAAAGACTGACCGAGCCTACAAGACACCGCAGCTTCCATACTTCTCTGGCCTGAAATCAGATGGACCCTGCAACACATGCACTACATATGTGGGATACATTGAGTACATAGGTATGTAAGATTTAGGTTGGTCTATGGCATGGCACAATACTTTATAATTATTCCCGAATTCCCTTAAATCATCATAAAGCACTGAGTTAAAGTATGTCAAAACGGATGATTTTGCTCAATAATGACTATCTTCAATTCAGTGAACATGTATAGAAGCTAAATAACCAAACCATGCATCACAAGTTCACCTGTTGCCTTTAATAATATAAGGACAAAACTCAATTGAATGTCAAGTGAAAAGAAATCAGGAATCCCTTTAATGAGATGGTAATGGAGAGGGAGTCAGTAGCTGTAAACTCATCTATATATTCCCATGTAACAGTGGAGTCTGTGACAGTGTTTAACCCGGAAATGTTTCCCTGGTGAAAAGACAAACACCCATTTGACCGTGTGACGCTAAAATTCTCCACTGAAACCAAAACACATTAAATTCATTGAGGTGGGGCAGCGGCTCCCGGTCCCCCGCCCTGCTCTATTCAATAGCAGGGGAAATTCTGCTCCGCACTGATACTAAAGTAGCTCTTTAACATGAGTTTTGATATATATATGAGTCCTGGGCTGACATTAACCCCTCACAACACTACCTGCCGTTCAGTGAGCCATCGAAACACGTTCAGCAGCACCTCTGACAGGAGGAAAAGGCAGTAAACTATATTTATCACTTGTCATTCTAAAAATATAAGCATCAAAAATAATAGTGCCAATTTAGAAGTTATAGGCAGGGTGTTCCATAGAGGAAGTGTGTGTGCATGTGTGTGTTTATGTGTGTGTTTTGACCAGGCCGACCTGAAACTCTGAAATCACTCTACTCAAATTCAATTTGCCTCAAGATTTCCTCAAGACGGGAGCCATTTTGGGGCACAAAAGCTACGTTTTTGCAGCAGGAATTACACAAACTCCCATAGAGGTGGAGCTGACACAAAACTTGAGAAATAGATACTCATTTTTTGAGGCTCCTTCACCCGGAAAAAGCCAGAGCGGCCTCCTAACGCCCCTGAGGACATGAAAGGAGAAATGTCGCCGCCGTCCACGCCCTTTCTCCTCTCTTTTCCCTCCTTGCCTCCCTCGCTCCCACCGTCCTCCACTGAAGTTTATCTTTCTTCCTGTCTTTCATCACAGAGGTTATTAAACCCTGCGAGGGAGCTCCGCCATGTCTAATTACTCCGACGGTAAACAAAAGGAGGTTGGGGCGGGCAGGGAGGGAGGAGAGCGAGGGGGAGGAGAGACAGATGAAAAAACACAGCTGGCCGAGCGCCGTGTTATTATAATTCTTTAAGCGATACTGTTAGCGTGGTCAGTCTTTTAGCTGGCGGCTAATGACTGGCTAGGCCTAATTACAGGCCGCCGGTGCTGCGCTGGGACGTGATATTCCTTCCCCGGATGGTTGTTAACTTCCCCCACAGCCAGAGCCCAGCCCGACTCCCATTACCTCCCCGGCCCTCTTCGCCCACAAAAGCCCAAATTACCTTTAAAGGTGTTGTATTGTTCTTTTGGCAAGGCACAGTGCAGCCTTTTCCACTTTGCACAGACCAGGCACACCCAGAGGGGGGACGGCATCACCCTTGCTGACAAAAACAGTCAACGCATCCTCCTCCTGACGGAAAATGTGGATAAGAGAGGACAATTCATCCGGCCAACACCTGCAGTGCAAATCCGCTGACAGCCGCTCACTCAGCCACTAGCACTCTGTTTGTCTTTACTAAAACACGAGTGGGACAAACTGCTGATTCGCCATGAGAAAAAAGCTGCTCAAACTGTCCATAGAGCGTCGATTTATTATGCACATAATAACACCAGGGTCTGAACAGTGCAGCAGAAATTTATTTGGCTGAATTTGTCCTCCGACTTGTGTCATCTGGAAGACATTTAATATCACGTTTTGTTAGACCCGGCTAGCTAAAATTATGAAAATTAGAAAATGGCATGATCCAAAGGTTCACAGGGAATACGGTTGGGGAAAAAGTATTTTTTTTCTTGTAATGAAGTTGTTTTATATGCACAGTGAATGAGGCTTTTTGGGGAATTTAGGTCAGTGCAAAGCGTTTCCAGTCGAATGTGTAATGATATGAAAACTGACAAAAATTGTTCTTAAGGTGTCAGTTGTACTCAAGATGAGGACAAAATGGCATCAGGCTGATAAAAAAGATGCAGGAGAAAGACTGTGGCGGTTTACCACACAGATCCAGAGCGTGCACTTTGGGCAGGGGATGCAAACTATTTTTAGAAAACAGAGCAAGGCAACTCAAGCTGAAAAAAAGTTTAAAGCCTTCCTACTTGGAAGCGAGCGCAAGCAATTTAAAACAAACACGCTGCTGCCTATTGGCCTTCATTAGATCCAGTGTTTCTTTGGAGATACTATTACAGTGAATTATTGGTGAAATACTCCTTTAAGCCAAAGCTGTGGTGGCCTGAATTGATGTAGCTCTGTTCTCAACAGAGAGGGGGGCCCAACGTCCACATTTTGTTTCTCCCTCTGAGCGCTCCGCAAGACGGATGCTCTCCCCATCCATCCTGTCCTCCTCCCCGTCTCTGGAGTGAGTGATGCGGTATTGGAACCATATGCCCTCCTGAATTCCTCCCGGATCCTCCCATCCCGTCCAATCCCAGCAGTCCTGTGCTGGCCGCGGACACTCGGCTGTCGCGAGGGGGGCCTCCCCGCTTCCTGTGTAGGATCTAAATATTTACACTCCCCGTCGTCCCGAGTGGCGAGGCGGAGAGGTCTTGATGTTTTGGGTTATGTAAAGTCCAATTCTCCGGGACGCATATTTAACAGATTGTCCTTGTTAGAGCCTCCGAGCAGATTTTCTGAGCACATTCACTTCAGAGAAGGTTTTCCCCTCCTCAAGATACAGTCTGAACCACAAAAGTAGACTACAGCGAACCCAACAACCATCACATTTTGTTAACAGTTTACTTACCAAAGCGATTTGAGGAGATTTAATTTATCAGAATGTATTATAGCTGTAATTCACACCAATAATCAGTCAATAACAGACTATACCACAACTGAAATGTATAGGTTTCTAATGATTTCATGAGGACAAAACATTATGCTGCATGCTTACATTACAATATAGTAAAGCTGTAAGTTAATGGACTATATGCACTTTTTGGGAGTCTGAGCCATTGGTCACTTTGCACAAAATGTGTTGACAGGTTTGGTATCAAAAGCATCTCTGTATATCCACTAGATAGCTCTCTCCTGTTCATACACTAATGCTTTAGTTTGCTGTCTTTAATGGTGTTTAAGCATTATTATATTGCAAAGTGTTGAGAGTTGATATTCTAGTTTTTTATTCTGTGGCCTGAAAACAAAATCTCCACCCTCATCATCAGTGAAGTCCATTATGAATCAACAGAGCAAAGAACTTTTCCTGTTTTGCCAATTTCCTGGGTAAACTAAATATGTCAAAGTCTCATGGGAAGAGAGATCTTCTTTGGTACCAATCACCTCATCACATATTGGGTGAGGTAATGAATGGGCCTATTCCAAAAAAAGCGGGTGAAGTCCTTTTAGTGTTTACTTCCTTTATACAATCACCTTTAAGGTATTTCTGCTAAGAGTTTGTTAACGGACCCAAAAATCAAAGCCCTACCTAATACTGTTCTGATTCTGCTGAGTGCAACTGAACTGTCACTGCAGATGCGCCTAATGCATACAGGCTCCTGAACTACAAACATACCAGCAGCTGTTTTGTGAATAAAAGACACAGGCCTCTTCTCCAGTGCTTATTTGACCAAAGCCTCCCTTAAGTCTAGCCTTTTCTTGACCTCGTCAGCATCGATTTCACTTGTAAACTGACACATATTAGGCCCAAACTATAGAAGCTCAAGACCGCCGGAGAACGCGTGGTCGTGCGAGTTGTCTGACTATCCGCTAGCCTCTTCCACCGCACAGAGCCTGAACCTATCAAACCTATGGGAATAATTAAAAATTCGGAGCCCAAACTGACCCAAACCCATGGTCTGATATGGTTTGGGTTAAAAACTCAAAACATAGAGTGACAGGTGGGATGTGAAAGAGGGAGGATGACATGCATTACAGGTCAGGACGCTGGATCCTAACTCATCTTGTGAGTGCATGGTGTGCACCTTAGCCCACTGCTGCACTAGCACACCCCCGCATCACCAAGTCTTCAAACCTCTGTGACTTAAAGTCTTAAGACATCTGAAGACATCTGAAGCCAAAGGTGACAGCTGGGTAGAAGAGCTCGGGGCCGGAGCCAAAACTGAACATGTGGTAGACTCCAACTTGTCCTGTAGCATAATGGATGATGAGTCTTTGTTCCCTGTTATGTCAGCCGACGCTTTCATCTAATGCAATTACCGAGCAAAAACCCAGCAGGAATTTCACCCACAACCTCTTGTGTTAACAGAAGCAAACTGCAGCCTACCGAGATGAAGCGCAGAAACAGAAAATAGAGCCAACGAATCTTCTCAGAAAAGGACTTTCAGAGAAATAGCGAGAACAAGCTCAAGTCACAGCTGTCCAGCAAATACCTTTGTAAAGCATACGGATGGTATAGCCATTAAATGAGCCAACAGACGCAGCAAGGCAGAGGTAAATCGCTTATCTCCCTTTGTAAACTCAGCAGACTCTGATCCAAGCTTTACATCAGAGATCAATAATACTACAAACTATGTGCAGAGATGTTGTGGAAGATGAGCCAATCTGAGCTCAGCTTACCAATCTTTAAATTTGTGGAAGAGTTTACCTATTATTTGATGTTGATCACTCACCAGAGGTCATAGTTTACCCTTTTTTTTTTTTTTTTTTTTTTTTTTTTTTTTTTTTT
>OMKZ01009781.1:16151-27985 GCA_900302535.1 Neoniphon sammara | reverse complement strand
ATAGAGTGTGACAGGTGGTGACATCACCTGCCATTCTTTTCACCATTCGAGGTCAGGCCTCACACAGATTTGAGTGTAGTTACTCTTTAACCTGCAGCCTCTCACCTCTCTCCAGCAGAGTGTTGAGCAGGGAGGTGTTAGTGAAGAAGAAGAGGTAGCCAAAGGTTTGGGAGGTGAGGGGAGGGGACAGGCATGCCTCCCGCGACAGCATCAGGGAACATCGATACACATCTACCAGCCCTGCCACTGTGGGGGGCAGAGAGGGCACATCGTCCACATCTCCTTCTGCTCCACCTCTCTCTTCTCCCTCTGCATCCCGTGATCCATCCTTCTCCTTCTCTTTTTCCTCATTGGAGAACGGGTTGGTATCCAGGAGAGCTGGCAGGAGCGAGTAGAGCGTCTTTGGACAGAGAGGTACAGAGAAACTCAAGATGCTTGGGTGAATGATATATTGAATTGGGAAGGAAGGAAAGGGAAGTTTTTTTTTTTACCTTGGTGAGGTGATACACACACTGCTGGAAGGTGTGCATGATGACATCATCCAGCTGTGCCAGGGCCTCTGAGCAGGTGTCCATGTCAGCTGTCAAAACTGGGTCCCCGGGGGCTTTAAAGAAACGATCATTAAGATAAATTAAAGAGCGCATGCCAACTTCAGTTTCTGTGCCCAATGTCACCAATGCCCTGTAATATTCCTGCATTTGGCACAGCCTTCAAAGCTTATTGTCCCCACAGAACCACAGAGAAATGTCATAAAATGTCAAGAAATGTGCAAATGTCAAGCCATAGTCCCATTGGTTTTACTCAGCAGATTTTTCCTTACTTGAATCAGTCATTTGCATTGTTTTCAAATCACCCTCACCTTCAAACTCCCACTCTTTTTCCATGGCCTCAACTTTGACCTGAAAGAAGTTGAGGAGCTCTGTGGCATTTGACATCCAGAACATCAGGGGTCGGAGGTCAGATGACAGTTTCTGGACATTGGGTGTGCTGATCTCACTGTCTTGCTCTGTGGAACTGGACACAACATTTTATATGTAACACCTGGGCCATTTTTTACAGTGCAATACACCGCACTGCAACTGTGTAACTCAACTTGCAGTTTTTCAGCACCACAGCATTAAAATGTTTTCAGCATACCACAAAAATTTGCCTCAGACATCACAGCACCAGCACAAATAATGTAATATGAATTGCCCAGCAGCAGAGGAAGTGATTTCTAAACAGAGGAAACATGACATAGAACAAAAATGTTCTTACTTTTGCGTGGGATGCTTATCCCCAAATTCCTTAATGTTATCCTGTGAAGAGAATTGGAGACAGAAGAGAGGAGACGCATCTCGGCTTAGTGTGGGGGTGGAGGAGGGGGAGCAGAGTCTAGCCCTGGAGCCAGGACAATTACAGCAGATTTTCCAGGAGCAGGGAAGTGACATCAGCTCATCCTCGTTCCTGTCTAAAACCTACCAGGCCACAATGAAGGGCATATGTCTGTCTGTCTGTTTTTCTGTCTGAGCGACTGTGCCGGCCTCTCCGTCTGCCTACCTGATGAATTCCTGCCAAGCTCATCTGAGTGTCGTCTCATTATCACTAAGTACACCTGGTGGTATTTAGTAATCCCTGGTTTATCAAGCAATGATATGGGACTCAAAATGGTTCATGGTTTGTCTGTTGATAGCTCCTCATATGAGCCTGGCTACCAAAGAGAGATCACTGATATGGATCTTATCTCAGGCCCAATGCTAAGCTATTTCATCGGTCATATTGCATTTTCATTCGATGTTATTATAACTCACCCAAACAATTCCTTTGATTAGATTCGCTGCTTTGAGTAATATCTGGGGTGTGAGAGCAGGGTCAAGGTGCTTGGAGGCATGATCTATCATGACTGACAGGAGGTAAGCCGGAGCTAAAGGTCCACCCCCGGAGTCTGGCGATGAATTCTTGGAGATAATCTCCTAAGGGAAAAGTGAGGGACAGACATAACACTGGTCCTTCTATGTCAGATGTCTGTTGACATGGTAACTGGGCAGTTATTATGAGGCACAGGCTCTCTGCCTTCCTCTCTCACCTGTAACAGGGCATCTGCATGGCGGGGATGAAACTTCAGAAGTGCCTCAGTAGATCCCAGGTACTGCCTCAGTGCTTCCTGTCTGTCCACCAACCCTGAGGGGCAGCAGGTGGAGGGGGCATCAGCCTGCCAGGGCAGGGCCAGTGCCAGTGGTGGAGCTGGGGTCACACGAGGGTCGCGGTACAGGAAAAGGAAGTGGCTCCCCAGACCAATCACATCTCCAGGCTTTAGCACTGTCTCCCTGTAGAGGCTCACACCGTTATGTGTGACCGCCCCTCCTCTGAAGGGCCGCATCAGAGCTGGGCATAGGAGAAAGTAATTGATGAGGAACTTCCCACTTGTTTCTGATGCAGTTTCACTTGTTTCATGAATTTGTCTGGGAACAAGTACAACTATGTTGAAACAAGGCAGGATAAGGCATCAGCCTACTAGTATCAAGAAAATGACAACTGATTCAGGAAAGCTCTGTAAACAAGTTGATTTACATAAGAGACAAGTGGGATTACATCATTCCATAGTCAGATTTTTTCACTTGTTTTAAGAAAAACAAGATTTTAACACTGAAATGTAAATCATTGAACTAAACTGTAAATGACTTTTCTTAGTGGACTTTCTTTGTGGGACATGATTTGAGTTGGAGCAGTGTGTACCTTGTCCAGACGGTGTCTCGGGAACGGCCGAGTCTCTCCTGATCAACAGGTGTCTGGCCAAGAGATCAGGAGCAGAGAGGAACGTGTCGACTTTCAGCGGCCTCTTCCCCTTCCTTTCTCTCTCTCTGTCCTTCTCTCTCTCCCTCATTGTGGGTTTTCTCCCAAACACATGCGTGTGCCCCGTCATAATGTACAAAACAAAATCCTAAACAAAACACACATAACACAGGATGAAGAGAGTTAGAGGCAGGGAGGTCTGTTATCTTCTAAGTGCTATGGTTATAATAATCTACCATCTTGGAAATGCTAAGTTGAGCTGCAACAGATAAGGTATGAAGTGTGTCACAGTTTGCTACAATGGGGACCTGTGTGAGGTCATTGTGTGGGATGGAGTGATGTACACAGAGGGGTTTTGTGCTGTCTCTGGATAAATTGTGGAGGTATTGTGCTGCTCTGAGGCTGTTTTGTACTGGATGTTGAATGGGAGAGGCTTGTAGAGGGATGGAAACACTGATGGTATGTGGCGATTAGAGACATGCAGGTATGATGTCATGTTCAGGGTGTGTACACGTGTGTGCCTCTGCACACATCTGCATGTCTCCATAAGCATGTTTGTAAGTTTGTAAATATAAATGTGCACATTTATGTACTGACTGTGCTATACAGTAGATTGAAGTGCGTTTGCATACGTGTTGATGTGCATTGATGTGTGTCTGTGTTTATGTATATGTGGGCGTGTGTTTTTATGGGTGTGATATCATCTGTCGGTGCATGTCTTGCCTTGCTCTGATCATAACCCTGCAGCAACAGGAAGTAGGGCCGGTCTGTGGGTGGAAGGATCAAGCTCTGTGACATCACTTCCAGGTCACAGCTGGAGTAGTCCTTCTCTTCCTCCTTTGGCTGATTCATCCATCCCACCTTACCTTCAGCCTTTGACGTTCTGACCTACAAAAGTAGGTTAAGACGTGATGGTTAGAACACCAAACACACAATGATTTGTTTTTACTTGCCTCTCGCCCCTCTTTGTCACTCCTCACCTCCCCTGGCTGTGGAGATATCATGCTCACAACGTTCTTCCGGTCCTGTAATCCTTCCCTGTTGTTAGGGACGTTGCCAGAGCCACGAGGGTTGTTACTGACATGGTTGCCTTGGCGACGGCGCAGGCTGAGGTTCATGTCACTGATGCTCCTCCTGAGCTCTGTGTTCCTCCCACGGTGACCTCGCTCGCCCTCCTCCGGTCCTCCCCCTGACGACATTCTGCTCCGCCTCCAGCGAACACCTGTTGCCCGGACAACCAGAGGACAGGTCAGACTGACCATGAAAGGACAGATTTTGCTTTGCATGCTACCAAACTTATGGGTCTTATGTGTACCTTGATAGTTCTCTCCCTCCCTCTCTCGCTCCTTTTCCCGCTCCCTCTCTTCCCTCTCATAGTCTTCCTTTCTTTGGATTTCAAAGCGGCGCTCAAATCCATCTTTAGGCCGCCACATGTCCACTAACAACAAGGGACATTCCCATGGGGCCACGCTTCTCCGACACTCCGTCTCCCATTGGATAGCTCCATCTGGCTGCTGGATGGGCTTTCCAATGACATCACACAACAGGAAGTCCTCAGGGCTGTGTTTCTGGAGAACTGGAAGGTAATGGAGGAAGGGAGGGGGATAATTATTTTTCCATAACACAACTGTTTATGTTTATATTAAGTCATACCCAATTGCTTACACTTTTTGAACAAACTATCCCCAGTAATGGATCACAGCAAGAGGTCCACATGAGAGAAAGTTTCCTTCGCTCTTACCTGCGTCATCTGTCTCCTCCCTCTCTCTCTCTGTGTAGCGGGTAATGACCTGGGCGATGAGCTGCCTGGCTGTAGAATGAATGTTGGCCAGCAGGGAACGATAGTTAGCCCCGCTGGAGAGAGCATCCCCATAGATCTTGATCAATCCTGGGGCCGAGGAGGAGGCCGGGGGCAGGTAGTGGTGGGATGAAGGGGCGGCAGAATGAGCCCAAACCTCTCTCTCCCTCTCCCCCACCGCCCGGTCCCGGTCGCTGTTAGAGCGCCCTCGCAGGAAGAGATGGGAAAGGCGCTTGGTGCGGGACTGGGGCCCTGCAGGCCGTGGCCTGAGGAAGGCTGGGGAAGGAGATGGGGATGGGGCAGGGGAAGCCAGGGAGGGGGTGGAAGCAGAGAGGGAAGAGGAAGGGGCAGAGGGGGCCTCGTGGAGGGAGGCTGCGTCAGAGCTGGTGGTCGACCTGGGAACAACAGAGGAGGGGGAAGACAGACGGAGGAGAAAGGAAGGAGAAAGGAAGGGACCGGTCAGCTGTGAATTATGACTGACTAAACATGGACAATCAACATGGACGAAAATAACGCAGGGGAAGGTTGAAGGGTTCAAACTGGACACTTGTGACGACTTAAGCAAGATGTCATCGTGCTTGACCTATAATATCTATCAGGCCCCAAAAGCATTCTAACTGAGAAGTAGCTGGCATGAAAGTCACATAACTTGACACACAACATGAAAAAGAATATGACAGAGAAACAATATAAAGGCAAATTAGGGGATAAAAAAAATATTCAACAGTTCTTCAGACTGACTTGACAGAGGCAGCGCTGGGCCAGCGACCACCTAGCTTGGCAAAGTGTTTCCTGGGGGAATTGATCCACAGACCCACTGGGAAATGGAGTTTTCTGAAGCGAGGACTGCCAGAACCCTCCATCTGGCAGAGAGACAGAGAAAGATATGAAGGAAGAATATGATTTTTCAATTCCCTTATCCAAAGTGTGTCAAGATAACTGCCAGATTTCCCCTAATCCATCCCCACATTGTAGAGAGGAATGTGTGTCAGCAGTGTCAGTATGGAACAATGCAACAATAGAATGATCTCATTATCAAAAAATACCAACAGGATACCTACAGTAGGTTGTCAGCGTGGTGAATGCAAACAGAGAAATCAACCCCAAATCTCAAGCAGTGCATCTCCTGAAAGCTATAGTGTGTGTTTCCCCCATTGTCAAACAGGAAGCATCTTTTGTGGGACTCAGGTCCAGCTGAAAGGGAAAAACCCACTCTAAAGGTCACTGCCTGTCCGCTCTTCAGTGTGACTGCTATGTAAATTACCATCAAAATTTAGGATCTGACTTGGATTTTCCCTGAATGTTGGGATTTTGGCACATAAATGAAATCATTCTATCCCTCAAGAAAACTAACTTCTGAAGCATTATAACAAGATTGCAAATAAAATATCAAGCTCTGACATGTGTCCATATCTAAATTCTTTCTTTCTTCAAAAAAAAAAAAAAAAAGCATATTTGTAATTGATGTTTTGTCCAAGATTGTTCATTGGACTATTTTGGAGACTATAAAATCCAAATCTAAATGGTACAAGAAAGAAAATCAGTTGCTTTATGCATTTAGATTCTTAAAACACTTACCCACAATCACCTCTGATCCCTCAATATGTTTGATGATTATTCTTCGCCAAGGGATGTTGCTCTCACCTTAATGCAAATACACGACTCAGAGCAATCTAGTAACCTTGTATGTTTCTTTCTCCCCAAAGCAAAATCCCATTTTCCAAACGGTCTCAGTCTCTGACATACCTAGATAGCCATGCTAATTCTCGCAGTCCGCTAGTTCTCACTTTTTGAGCTAAAATAGCCTTTTCTGTTATTTTTCTCGTCAACTGGACAAGAACTGCTCTCTCTCTCTCTCTCTCTCTGCTCTGTCTTTCTGGGTCTATAGATAGAGAAACAGGCCCATTGTTCTAAGTGACAGAATTTCCTTCCTTTGCAGTGGACAACACCTATATCCTGAGTGAGTGAGTGAGTGAGAGAGGGAGAGAGGGAGAGATTGAGAGAAAGGGTGAATTTGCACTCACATACAGGTCTTGGAGGCCTAGCTGGGCATGCTATATATAATGTACATTAATAGTATGCAGAGACAAAGAATTGAAAAGGTGAGGGGAAGATGTTAAACCTACCTAGACATACAGTAGATCCCTTTTGAGTAACTGAGTGTGACGTCCACGAGGGACAGAGATGCAGGGCATTCTGGGATAGAGTGATCACTTTTTACAAGTGTCACTGCAGCATTCTTAATATCATTAATTGTGTCACAGATGCATGTTGTCACTGTGATAACATATATGATAAAATATCTATCTATCTATCTGTCTGTCTGTCTATCTATCTATATATTTATCTATCTAAAATGGATGAAACAGAGGTAGGGAGTGATGAGACCACCGCCTCTGTTTTATCCAAATACAGTTAAGCTATTTCACATCAAACTGGGCCGTAGAGCCTAAATAGTTCGGAGATATCTTCATCCAGTTGCCTTTTAGGAATATGGCCATACAAATCCAGCATAGCAACTTTTGCTGGAAAGAGGATGAAGGAAACAGACAGGAAGTTAGAGGGAGGGAGAGAGATACCTGTGACCTTTGACCTTGTCAACAACAGGAAGATGGTGGTGGTAAGAGAAAGGACTTTTTTTAAGAAAGAGAAAGGAGAGATGATGTAAGAGGAGAAAACACTTAAAATTGGTTCTCAGCTTTTTTCAAGCATCTTTATAATCTGACCACACAAGCCTCAGCATCAACTGCATGTATAAAGAGCGTAGAATTGATTCATACTGTAGTCAAGCCTCATTTGCACATAACTAATTGCTGTGCTCTACAGTGCACATACGTATAATGTAGTGAGCAAGACATATTTAAGCAGGATAAACTGGTTCCAAAATTTACAGTCAACTCCACAAACATTAGGATTTGGTCAATATAGGCTGCCGCAGTGTGGCAGGTAGCGCTACATGGGGAGTTGTGGATCAATAAAGCAAGAGAATGTATTCTTCTGTAACTCTTTTGTTTTGTCAATATTGCACTGGGAATTGACATTAGATCCAGGAACAGAATCAATATCTATAACATGCACCTCAGTTGGACAACCTCACTTTCTCTGTTCAACATGTCCTACACTTTGGTTTAAATCACAACATAAAAGGTGTGTATTGCCTAGCAAAGATTATATAGGCCAGTTGAGACAAATACAGATGTGCACATCTCTTTTGAGAAAGGTGAGTTTATTGACCATTTTGTTTTTTAGGTTGTCAGATCATATTGTCTGATATTGATAACCTGATTGCTGCAACAAAAAAGTCACCGTGTGCGTAAATCAAACATTGGTCAGTGATTATTCAATACAGTCGTTAAAACTCTGGCCTAATCAGAACGGAATGCATTTATCTTAGTGATTCTGGTAAAGTGAAATGACTTGTGTGACTTAAGGTGTAAAATGTGAGCAGGGTCTAGACACTGGACAAATTCAATGCGATGGCATTCGCAGCCTCAAACATCCCAGCATCCTGTGCGCGTGGACAAGGAAGGACATCTTCCACGAAGAGGACACACCAAGAAACAGCCCAAGGTTAGCCGTCGATAACTTACAAAAACGGCTATATTTTAGAACATTAAGGGGTTTGCTGTTTTTCGAAGCTTTCGGTTGGGTTATTTTGGACAAAACAAGTTGAATGACAATCCTGTTTTACGATCAAATCCAACCAAATGTTAAATTAGCGTGCTAACAGCTAATGTCAACTATGTGAATAGCTTGACAAGCTAAGCTATGCAAACTATGCCACTGTTGAAGCCACGTTAGCCAGTTGAGTTGTGCTCGGGGTCTGTCTGTTTCTGTCAAATATGTGTTAGAGTCAGCTAACTTACCATGTCTACTTGCAGTTTAGATAACAAACTAGCATACGTAAAGGAGAAACTATGAACGAAACAAACTAAACTGACTTAGCTAACATTAGCACGAAGCTACCGTTATGTATAACTTGCAGCTAAGGCTAGCAACACAGTGTTAGCAGGCTAACGTTAAGCATTTATGTTCATGCCAATGTGACAGCTGCATTTCTTCGTTTGACTTGTACAAAATTGCTTCATTTCAGCAATAAGTTGGATGATTGAACCTGCTCTTGTTTCAGTGTTGATTTGACTAATAAAGATGGCTGAGACTATTGAAGAAAAGATCAAGAACTACCGGACTGCTCCTTTTGACGCCCGGTTCCCCAACACTAACCAGACCCGCAACTGTTTCCAGAACTACCTGGGTGAGGACATGGATCGTCACTTTGTTATAATTTGATCACACGTTGATAAGGCAATAGTCCTCTTTAACTTTACAGTTATAGTTGTGAATATATTGTGAGTACATTCAGTTCGTCATGGTCACGCCAGTGTTTGGAGCAACGTCCATATAGTGGTGGTGTAGATGAGTAGACCTGTCAGTGCAACTTGAAACGGTCTTGGCTGGCCCATAGATATTCACTATGTACTTCACATCTAATTAAGGATACAGGGTGGGCAGCCAAGAGTTAGTTTGTGTAGCGAGCTCTCTCTGTCAGGATTTGATACTGTCATGCTCATACTGTCTTTATGTCATGGCATTATCGGTCTGTTTGTTTTATGTATATGTCTAATATAAAACCAAATGATATGTAAACCTAAACATTGTCTTTTCTGCCCCAGACTTCCACAGGTGCAACAAGGCCCTGTCAGATAAAGGTCAGGATGTGGCTCCCTGTGATTGGTACCAGAGGGTGTACAAGAGCCTCTGCCCCATGGGCTGGGTATGTATCTATGTAGGAGTAATGAATCCAGTCCAAGCCTGATGCACTGATTACTGACAGAAGATTACTGTTTTGCTCCCTTCTTTCTGCTTTTTTGTATTTCTGCTCACATCTGTGCAATATCATATGGCAATTATTTGTATCCAGATGATTAACATGAAACAACTGTGGATGTAAACAGTTATGCAGTAACAGGAGCATAAGTTTGCTTGCAGAATGCAGATGGAGCTAATGTTTTGTGAAATGTCTCCTGCAGGTTTCTAAGTGGGATGAACAGATAGAGGCTGGAAGTTTCCCTGGAAAGATCTGAAATGACCACCGCCTGACTGTTGACCCAAACAGCCCTCTTCAGGATATTGTTACTTGCACATTTACCTCTATAGTGTGCCTAAGGACATTTTCCAACCAATTAAACATGCCTTCATTGATGTTATAAGCATTACACTTAACTGTAAACACGCACAAGTTTTTACCCTGCTCATTAGGTCTGAAGTTTGTATCTTGACTCCATTCTGAACTGCTGATTGGCAGTTTAGTCTAATAAATTTGATACAAATTTAATTAAAGTGATGTTATTCATTAAAAAAAATACTACTCTATTGTATTGGATTAACTTTGGGGGTATTTCACAAAGGCAGACTCACTGAAATTATATCTTAAATTCAGATAATTTTGAAGGAACATATTGTTGCACTGTTTCTACTCATGAGAGCAGTATATTGACTGTGGTTATGTGCATGTATTTATACAGTGTTGAAATGATCAGCTGTTGATCTGTTGAGGAAATCTGTCACACTTCACTTGATTAGTTTGATAAGCCCAAAGCCTTCAGTTATCTGTGTGCTATCAAACGCCATAATTCCAGGCCACAATAAAGATATTTTCAACTATATATGCATCAAACGTCAGTTTGTGAAATACTCCTCAAATATGTCTGCTGTGTTGCCAATTCAAATGTCAGTATTACAGCAAAGTGTTCTCATAGGGGTAGTGAAGCAATCAGCCAACAGACAAGTATGCTGTAATTCCACTACTTTGACACACTGAGGTGCAGTTGGACCAGGAGCAGCGCATCCACGACCAATCACTGTTTGTATTTAGTTGTCAATGAATGATGTGCTTTGATTCAGGATCATCTTAGGGTCAGGATCAGTCTTTGTCTGAAATACATTTGAATTAAATTGGTGCCTCTGATTAGCTTTATTTTAACTTTGAGTTGATTCATTTCTGCTGCAGCAGAAGGGAGAAGTAAAGGAAAGGTCATGTTTGGCAGTCTGAATGATGAGATCATTACAAATGGTTTGAAATTTCCAGAACCAGCTGCAGCACCTCATACCTCCCCAGCGGGTACCTGTGTTAGGTTAAGGTTAGGGTTATGAGTCTGGAGAATCTACTACTTTGTATGCCCAAACCCTCCTGCCTTCGTCTCAATGGCCCGCAGAACTGAAACAGGGTCTGCATCAGTTTTCCGTCGCTATTGTCTCCATGGCTGTTGGCAATGGCAATTCATCAAGTAGCTTACATTTCTCTTTCTCTTTAGTATGGATGCATGTCGTAAATTTAGACAGCTTCTATCTTTTGTCGCAGGCTTTTCAGCACGTTTAATGCCACTGTGTATTTCAGACCTAAGTGGATTAGGCTATTTTTTGAACCCGAAGAAGTACTGCACGCAACCGTCTAATTAAGTATTAATCTAAGGATTTGCAGCATATTGTACTTTCCTTTTGCTTCTCGTGTCAACAGTGTAGGTTCATAGCCTTCCTCTTAACATTACCTCCAGCACTGGCTGGTCTTCAGTTATGCCAAATATGCCAGTCTGTCGTGTGGTGACAGGCCAGCGTGGGTGTGTTGCCCTGGTCTGTGTGTTTGTAGACTAAATAAATTCCTCTACAGACTTGCTAGTCGTGGAGTGTAGATATTTACTGTTAAACACGCTCTGCTCTGCTTTTGGCGCTGCAGATGAACTTGCAGGAACATGAATCTGCCTGAGGTGTAGGCCTATGTAATTCAATGGCAACCGATGACCACATGGTGGCACTGTTGCATAAAATTTAGAAAAACCCCAAGGCTCACCCACAGTGAAAAGTATACTATTCCTCGGAATAAATCGACAGAATAAGCTTCAGTTGAGTTTTGATGCATTGTGTGCAATGGAACACCTCCACGGAGTGATAGGGAAAGCAATTATTTTGAAATAAAAAAAATAAAATATAAAATACAGTGGAGCACTTCGCACTAAAGACGTTGCATGGCAAATAACTTCTTGCAGCTGTAACAAGCAATATGGAATTCAAAGTAACTTAATTGTGGAGCGGAAAATAAAAGGAAAAATGGTCTAAATACGTGGATTTATTTTGTTGATTCAAATTCTCAACATGTTTTGGTGTGGTGCTCTCGGTGGTGAGGAGGAAAATGCTTTCAGACTCATTTTCCCCAGCACACTTTATTAGTTTCTGTTTGAGGAGCTACGGGATGTGGTTCAGCATGGCT
>OMKZ01009781.1:1436-16126 GCA_900302535.1 Neoniphon sammara | reverse complement strand
GCTCACATCTGTAATCTAACTGCCTGCAGATCCAAGCACTGATTCCAAACCTTTTAACCATGTCTCTCTCTCTCTCTCTCTCTCTCTCTCTCTCTCTCTCTCTCTCTCTCTCTCCTTGTTTGGTTTTTACAGATGGCTTGTGATTTCATTTGCTTGCTGAGACCAAGCCAGTGGTGAAGATGCTGCAAGATTGGTTTCCTAGGCAACTGCTCCAAGACAGATGGGATATTGGGAAAGGAAGATGAAGTTTGCATGAATACTATGAAGAGATGAGTGTCTGAAGAGTACACCACACAACTCACGTAGCTGATTAGTTATTTCCTCTTTTCAGTATGGCTAGTTTCAGTATTTGAATGAAATACTGTGTTTTTTAAGTAATTCCAAGTAGGCCCATTACGCAGAATAGGTTGCCTTACCCAGAAAACAGGAAACAGATATTGCTGATATCACCGCAGCGAAAATTGTATATAGCTTTAGCAGTCATTTCATTGGCATTTATAATGCAGTGTCATATAGAAAAAATATGTTTAAATGTTTTAGCAGAAACTCAAAGATGGTATTTAACTAATATTCAACAACTTGCAGTGTCGGTCTACCCAAAAGTAGTCTAGTTGGATCTTAGGCTAACTAGTGATTCAAAAGTTTATTTAAAACAAACAAAGTAAAATGATTGTGAGAAATTATATAGCGGTACTCAGAGTGAGTCAGGGTTTTGGGAGGTCTGATCTGCTTGCGCAGAGCGCTGGGAATCTCCTGAACACACTTGCTAATATTTTCCTGTTCACATCATAGTGACTGTTTTCCTGTGACCCTACAGGAAAGGATGTTGTCTCAGTACTGATAGAGTGTGTAAAGATAGCTTTATACCAACGTGCCAAAGGGATGGTTGATATTAAAAAAGTGGCATTATATAGGCCTAAACATACGTTATCTGCCTTTCATGAATAGGTTCCTTTAATTTTTACAAATTACTATTGGAATTTACAGATGTTCCTAGCTTGTATCAAACTTGATTTATCAAAACAAAAATGTTTAAAAGAAAAATTAAAGCTGTATCCAATTTTGATGTTATTACTATCAGACTGACCCTCTAGGACTCAAGATTTGAATGACAGGTAAAGGACAGGTCACAAAAGCTTGTAAGCAAAATATGCTAAACTCTATGATCTAACTTAACACTCCACCTACACTTTGTTATGTGTGATCAAATGCTGAATTCATCTAGAAAACAGTTACTTGACTTTGAGGAGGAGCTTGTTTTTTTCAAAGAAGAAACACGAAGATTACATCAGTGAGGACCAAGACAGTTCATCATCAGGTCAGGGAGGGGCTGAAATAATGCTATGCAACAATGTATCAGTTATTTTTGCGTAATACAATGTATTCTCCAGGCTAACAATTAGGCTTATTATGCCTAAATACATCTAGTAATTTTAATCTTTTACATAACTCTTCAAGATATTTTCACTGGTGTTGGGTTAGACTTAAGTCTTAACGTAAGTCTTCAAGATTTTTTGGGTTAGACTTAGGTCAACTCAGGTTATCCAAAACAAGACAAATACCAGGACGATTTCGGTCAGAGTCCTTGACAAGTCACAAGAAGGCGGCAAAATACTGCCTTGAGTGCAAGACCAAACTATCTAAAGTGCCTTCAGCCCCAATTGAACTCTTGAACAATTGGCGTGAAAATCTGATCAAACTGACGGAAACAACTAACAAAAAGAAGAACACACTCTGCTCAGCAGGTGGATTTGGAAATTGTCAGGGGCCTTGCATTTTTGTGGAAAACTTGCCAAATTCCAGACGGGGATTTAAGTGGGCTATGAAGATTAGACATAGTTGATGAAGAATTAAGAGGTCTCCCCCATTTGTTTGCCACCCACTGAGCCGGTCTCATGATTTCTGCATGACCAGGCTTTGTATCAGAGCTCCGTGCACACAGCCTTTTGTTCTCGCGCCCCCGGTGGGTGCGCGATGGGCCAGCAGCTCCGCACAGAGACTCCTTTCAGCCGGACCGTTTGTTCTCCATCTCCAGTCAGTACAGTACGCACTGGCGAGCACGTCCCCCTCCTCGGCCGAGCGGAAATATAGTTGCGCAGCTGCCACAGACATTACGACAGCCACAATCTTAACCCCGCCGACTAATTTCAATGGGAAACTTCGCATGCGCTCTCAGCGGCACGAGCGCATCCAAGCAAACTATGAGTAAGAGGCGTGGGATGTTATCATAGCACTGCAACATGCTGCCGGGCTGGTACCGTATTCTATATAAACCCACAGAGGGAAGGGGGCACTCAGCATTGGTCAAAGCAAAAAGATCCGAACAAGATAATTGGATACACAAAGAGTGGCAGGACTGCACAAATCCTGAATAACGGTAAACAAACATTTTATTGTATTTACAATGCGGATGTAATTAGTCACTGTAAAACTATTCTTGTGGATTTGAGCTTCAGAATTCCATGTTTAGTTATATATTTATATTATTAATATATAATAATTATGTAATAAGACATTTTAGCACAAAATTCAGTCTTATCCTGTACTGCAGTGTGAGTGCATCATCACCTGTAGCGCGCTGGCACCAAGTCTAATCTCTCGATTATGGTATCTATAGCTATTCCAGTTCAGTTTTCACACTGATAATCAGATAGAATAGACAGTCAGATAGAAGTACAATAACCCAGCCTGTGGAGTTAACAGTATATGGCTTTCTTCGGTTGATTTCATGAGAGCAGAGGAGGAGGGAGGAACAGGGAGGGGTTTACCATCATTTTGAGCTCTGCATGACTCCTCTTCATTTCAGTATGTGCAGAACAGAGTGTTGTGCAGTATATTACATGTGTTCATAGGCCTTTTTGGTGAAATACAGGTATCACTTTTAAACTAAATCATAATCGCTTCATTATTTTGATGTTCAAGATGTTCAGCTTCCTCAAAATGTTAGAAATTGCCAAGTTATGTATAACGAAATATTGTTATGTGAATGTGTTATTATGTTTGTTCATTTTCAGGTCTGTCTGCTGACTGTTTGCACACAATTTTGTGTACATAGTGAACAAGGCCCCTCCACGTTATACTCTGCAGAGTCCTTGAAGCGCTCTGGTGAACATCAGTTTCTAATACAGGAACAAAGATGGAGAGGTTGGAGGATGGCAAGGTAATAATAAGCATTACTTTTCCTTTCTTACTTATCATAACTCATGGGTTGGTTTTGTTTTGACATTTGTCATTCTAAACACTAAAGCACTGTCAGTTTTGAGTCCTGTGCATCTGAAGAAGCTGTACAGTATCTGCACATTACTGTAATTTTTTTTTTTAGATATTACGTAGTCATTTATCCCAAGGGTTGTCTCACATAATTGCCAGTGTTTCCTGAGGAAGAGTGGCAGCCTGCGTTTTGCCATTGTTTGTTTTTGCAGGGCCTGTTTTTGTCTCAGCGCCTCCTAATGAATAAGAGTGTTTTTTACGAGTCACAGGCTGGCAATTCTGTACTTTTCCTCTCTGGCATGGAGAGGGGTTGTGGATGAGTGTTGAGCGTTTAAAGACATGAGTAGGAGAGAAAAAAACAGTGTGAGAAGGGACCTGGAGATGGCATGTTTGAACTTGAGTGTGTTTTATCTTCTCACTTTTATTTGCATGTTGAATGGAGAGCAAAGACGAGCGAAGACAGCCGTGATCGTAAAGGGAATGCAGAGTGGGACAGATAACTTGTAACAGTAATTATATGAAGAAAACTATAGGACATAAATATATGTAAAGAAAGAGTATGGTGAACTTAGATCATAATAAGTGTTTCTTATCGTGTACTTCTTCAAAAGAAAACTTCTAAAACTTCTGATTCTTCTTCCACTTTTCCTCTAAACCTTTATAGAATTAGACCTCAGAAAGTTCTTTTGTGGTTCATCTTTTGAAACCAGTTGTATGTTCTGACAGTTGCCTCATTCCCATGGCTGTTAGGCAATTAGACTTTCCTGGCAACTGCCTTTGTAAAACTGGTGCGTTTGCTTATTAGCATGCACCACTAAAAAAACGTCTGCACAAAATTAACATTGTTGTATAAGGACCCGTGCAAACTGTTTTTTTTTTTTTCTGCGTAGATATATCCTTTTAGAGGTTGATGCACTGCTACCACTGAAGAGAAAACAGTTTAAGTAGGCAGTTTTGTAATGGAGATCAATGCAAAGGTAAAGTTTAACATGAGGAGAAATGAGAAAGGATCAATCCAATACAAAGAAAGATATGAGAAAGAGAAAGAAAATGGTAACTGTATGAAACAGGAAGGAGAATAATGAGGGAAGGAGAATGGCGAGATGATGCAAATGTCGGAGTATTGAAGAAAGGGGAGGAGTCAGTGCAGAGTGAATATGTCTACCTTCACTATTGAGAGAAAGACGTGGTGATAGAGGGGCGTAGTACTGGAATTAAATGTAACAGGATTATGTAACAGGAAATAACAGTATTCTGATTCCCATAAATTTGTAATCGGTCCAGTTAAGAGCATGTCTGAAGTAAAAAAGCCATTAGGTTTTGAGATGAGAGACACAAACATAACTTTACATCTATTGAAATTCTGTTTAATACTGCTTGTAGATGATTATAGTAGCACTGCCAAAATTACAGTAAGCACGCTGGAGCAATAATTTCATATTGTACATATCCTATTGATATTGTAGGCAAAATAAACCGAAAGTAACAGTTTGTAAGTTAGTGACTTTGAGAGGTCACTATTCATATTATTATCATTGTTTTAAGCAGTAATCTGTAATTCTTACATGTTAAAAGTTTCTTTCTGTGTAGGCTATGAAGCAGAAGGTGTTTGTTACCATTAGCGGTTTAGTTAGTTTCTTTAGCAGTCGCTCTCATACACACTTGAGTGATTTGTGCACCTGCATTCAAACTGTCAGCAGTATATTATAGAGTGAAATTTACAAAGACCAGATCATCTGATTGGTAACTTTTCTAACACACTTGCACACACAGACACTAGGACTGAAAAGTGTTAAGACATGCCCATAGGATCTCTGAGTCACCAGTTTTGCGGAATATATGCTCCATACCCTCTTGGCCACTCCCTAATGTAGTAATATTATTCTTATGCAGGCTGATTTTACAATGCACTTTTGATAATCTTTTGTAAATCTTGCTCAACATGAACATGTCTCTGCAGATCCAGTTGGTGCATCTGCATCAGATTCGCTCCTTCCCTCCTCTCTTTCTCTCTCTGTCTCACACACACACACACGCACGCATGCACGTGCAAAACCACACACTGTCAAAACTTGTTGCGTAATGCTGCACACACACAAAGTTGGTGTACTTTATATCCTGTTGTTAGGTTACTTCAGGTGATCATCAGACCAAAGTTAAGTGCAGTTAGTAATACTAACCTGTAAGAAGAACTAAATCTGTTTCTGTTTGTTTCCCATTATTTGTTTGTCTCTGTATTATTATTAGCTGATTGCATTTCCCCATTTCTTTTACTTTATCATGCATGCAGCATTTCCCAGAACAGACTAAAATGCTCTCAGTTTTAGTTTTCATGATTGTAACACCAGTGCACTCAGCTTGTTTTAGTCCTTATTGTGCTGCAAGGCCACAGTGTCCTTCTGTGAAACATACTGTGTGCTTGGTTACAATTATCACTATCTCACTGTGGTGAAACATTCTATCATCAGTTATCAGTGCAGCATCGTTAGTTCAACCATTTCCATGCTTCCTCATGTTTGTTAGAGTTAAACGAGGTTTTACTATAAAGCAGGTGGACTGTGGTAGATGTGCTTGGTCTTTGATGGTTCATGGTGATATGGTTGGCACCTGATATAGGCTGCTCAGAACATTCCATTTTGATTACCCATTTTTGTTGGTTTTGTTCACACTCCGGTACCTGAGGTACTCTGTTTGGGGGAAAAAGTGTCTGAGTTGACCGAGCATATGGGAATGAACAGAGATCAGGGCAGGACAGGAAGACATGAACCTCTCCATGGTTTCAGAATATAGTGTCCATACACTGAGGATGTTTGTCTCTTTGCACGCTGATCCCAGTGTTCTGAGTGCATTCAGCAAGTTTTATGAATGACGATGTTCATGCTGCTTTGAGAATTTGTTCTTTCATCTGTGCAAATAGTGATATGACTTTGATGATTCAGACAGAGTGTATCACATGGTGGTGATACAGTTGGAAGAGGATCTTAGAGCTTGTATCTGCAAGCATTTGTTGCTAGAAATGTTTGTTTTAGACTTCATGATTACCAGTTGTGCTACACAATGTATTCATTTGTCAGTAGAGATTGTAAATGTTAAGGCAGAGTTGAAACAGGGGCAGATTTTGGAAGGATTGATTAAAATGAATGATTTAGACAGATTTCCTGGCATAAGCCTATTAGAATATTATACCTTGATTATCAGACTCAAGATGCAATTCATAAAACCTTTGCCCATGCTAAGAACTGCTGAGAAGGCGATGCAGAAGTGCGAAAGAAATGCGGCTCTCAGGTCAAAGTGAAACTTTGGTAGGGGTTTTCCATTTTTGTCCCTGCAACTCCATGCAGTATAGAGTTTAAATTAAACCTGTTACTGTGTTCAGTTCTGCTCGGCTGGATACCTTTATCATAAAGTGCTGCCATGTAAGGAATTAATGTCAGGTGTATTAGCTAGTTATTGTGAGCTAAGTCCGCTTTAATTCCAAAACCTGTGAGAAAAAACAATATAATAGGATATAATCTTGATTCTTGCAGGGCGTCTACTTAGCTACTTAGCTGAGAAACCTCAGAATTTCAAAACATTGTGCCTTTGCAGTGTTGTAACACCGAGCTGTGGCAGTGGTGCTGTGAGCCTGCAATTGCTAACACAGAAAGCTGACAAAAGGGAGGGAGAGAAGATGTAGAAAGGCTTATTGTGTGTAATTACCAATGTCACTATAAACAACAACATCTTTGTAGACCCAGGAACAGGCCATGACAACCATTCAAACTGAGGGAAGGATTGTATATCAGGTCCATCTGTTCTGTCCATTGTTGTTGTTTTTACCCTGTCATTTCTTCATATCTTCATTCTTTTCCCTCTCAACAGCCCAAGAAGAAGGTAACCTGTTACCTCCTCTTCTGTGTTTCAACAGCAGTCATTGGTTCACTTCAGTTTGGCTACAACACCGGGGTCATCAATGCACCCGAGCAGGTTTGTGTGTTTCTTTATGGGTGTACATGCAGGTGTGTGTGTGTGTGTGTGTGTGTGTGTGTGTGTGTGTATTTCTGGCACTATTTAATTGAATAAGCTCAAAATGACAGTCAGGCTTAATACCACACCGATCAATACAAACTTTTGCCATGTTTGAAAAGTGCCCACCACTCAACTAAATGAATACATATGCAATGCACGGTCCGTGTTTTTTGACAGCAGGGACAATCATCAAGGGGACTGGCACAATTGCTTAATCATAAATGGACGCAATACCACATCATCTCTTTTTTTTTTTTAATATGAAAAACGTCACAACTTGATGTTCCTCTTTTGGAATTGAGTTTAGCACTTTTAGGTTGCTGTTATGTAGTGTGTGTGTGTGTAGTTTTGTATGTAGACCTGTCTGTATTCCTGAGCTAGGTTAGTGATATTGAGCTAGACGAAAGTTATGATTTAATGTGTCTGAGTCTCTCATTTGTGGGCCCATGGCGGCATTATGGCAGAACCAGAAGCTCTACTGCCCCCATGTGGAGAGTCAAAAGCACTGAAATACAAACCTATGCCCCATATGACATCTGTTTGTTCGAAGGATTTTGAAATCTCAGCTGCTAACCTCAAAATCTCCTCTGTGGGTCAAACAGAAACTGCGTGACTTCTTCCACAATGTGTCTCTGGAGCGATATGGAGAGCCTTTCAGCCCGGGAGCCATCACCATGGTGTGGAGTGTTTCTGTGGCCATCTTCAGTGTGGGAGGCATGATAGGGTCCCTCTCTGTGGGAGCCATGGTCAACAAGTTTGGCAGGTGAAACCATCAGAAGATAATGCACTGTAGTAAATTATGATGATGACAGACCGTGAATCAACTCTGTGCATTTTATCAATATTATTGGGCTTTTATTGAACCCGACCAACTTTTATCAAATTTCTCCCCATTCATTTTATTAAACCTTCTCTCTGTGTATCTCACCAGGCGTAAGTCCATGCTGTTGTCTAACGTCCTCGCCCTGCTGGGTGGAGGCCTGATGGGACTGTCCAACGTGAGTCGCTCTTTTGAGATGGTTATCATCGGCAGGTTGATCATAGGCTGTTTTTGTGGTCTGTGCACGGGACTGACCCCTATGTATGTGGGAGAGATCTCTCCCACAGCTCTCCGAGGCGCCTTTGGCACTCTGCACCAGCTGGGTGTCGTTATTGGCATCCTGGTGGCACAGGTATGTTGGTCTCACACAATCAGTTGGTTTTTCTTGATTAAAAACACAAGATGAAATTTAATACAAGTTAACAAGTTAATTGGACCTTTCCTATTTGTTCATTTGGCTAAAAATTTGCCGACAGCTAAGTCTTTTACCTATAACTTATTTCTTGCTGTGTGCATATTTTAGATCTTTGGTCTGGAGTCTCTCCTGGGCTCAGATTCCTTGTGGGGCCTGCTGCTGGCTCTGACCATCTTGCCTGCCATACTGCAGAGCATCATGTTGCCCTTCTGCCCTGAGAGCCCCCGCTACCTCCTCATCGTACTCAACCAGGAGGAGGAGGCACGAAAAGGTCAGGCCGGACACAGACCTCTGTCTACTTACTGTACTGCTGCCAAATGGCAACATCGGGTTTTAATGTAGTCTGAATGATGCATTCTTAATGATCTCTGGATTCAAGCATGTACAGTAGATGAGGTTTAATTGTAATTTATTGATATTATACCATGTACCATGATGTTTCATGCCCCTCTAGTTTCTCAGATTGGCATTAACAATGCATAGGAATGTACTTATTTCCCATCTATCCCTTCTTGGCCCTCCAGCGCTGGTGCGTCTGCGTGGCACTGAAGAGGTGAATGATGACATTCAAGAGATGAAGGAAGAAGGGATGAGGATGACCATGGAGAAGAAAGTAACCATTCCTGAGCTCTTCCGCTCCCCAGCTTACCGTCAGCCAATCATCATCGCTATTGTCCTCCAGCTCTCCCAGCAGCTGTCGGGCATCAACGCCGTGAGTAGACATCACATCCCATGGGAGGACAATTTCAAACTGACCTCAAATGTATTCCCCTATGTCATATTCACAAGAGACACAGAAATGAAATATAGGCTACATTTTCTTACAGGCACATGACAGAAGATGCTACTGGTGCTTAGCGACTGTCGCTTTACTGTTCAGAGCCTGAAAAACACAATGTTAGATTGAGTGGAATGAATTGAATCTACTGAGGTCAACAGAATGAGATAAGCCACAGTCGTATTTACTGGATATCGTGTTAATAAGGTCATTTCACCAGACTGACTAACTGTGTTAGTGGAAGCTGTGTCTGGCCTGGCAATCACTGTAAATCTGCGACGGCCTGGGGCTCAAGACTCGGACTGGAGCATCGATCGAACTCTGACAGACACATTAACACTCTTCACACCCTGGTAGAACAGCACAATCCCTGTTCTTGATATATCTCACTTGCCTCTTGAAAATATGCAGTATATGTCAAATTATTCTTAAAGCTAATGGAATACATATTCATAGTGCCAAATGTTTTTTGAAGACCCCATTGATTTCATTCAGTTAAAAATGATAGTAACCCGCTCCTTTTCTTCCTTTTCTCTCAGGTCTTCTACTACTCCACAGGAATATTTGCAACTGCTGGTGTCACCCAGCCGATCTTTGCTACCATTGGAGCTGGAGTGGTCAACACTGTTTTTACCGTGGTCTCTGTAAGTGTTTAACTCATGCGACTGACGTCTCAGTACGTTACCTTACAATGCATGCTTTATGTTTCTTGGATGCTGAATTAATCACATCCTTGTCTGGCCACCAGCTCTTCCTGGTTGAAAGGGCAGGGCGAAGGACCTTGCATCTGATTGGATTGGCTGGAATGGCTATCTCTGCCCTGATCATGACTATCTCCCTCGCTTTGGTGGTGAGTTGTGTCGCTGTCCTCCTCATATCCTCTAACTCTTTGCTTCCAAAATTAAAATGTCTCTTACCCTTGTCTGTTTTGTTCTTTCTCTGTCTGAGCAGGAGGTCAACAGTTCTTTGAGCTACTTGGCCATAGTGGCAGTATTTGGCTTTGTGGCCAGTTTTGAGATGGGTCCGGGTCCCATCCCCTGGTTCATCGTGGCCGAGCTCTTCTCCCAGGGCCCCCGGCCGGCTGCCATCGCTGTCTCTGGTTTTTCCAACTGGACCGCCAACTTCCTGGTGGGCCTAGGTTTCCCCAAACTGAGGGTATGAATACATTTACTGTGCATTAAGTTTTAAATGTCTAGATACAGAATTTGACTTGCTTAATGAGAAAATGTAGACTACCAACAACACTGATCAATTATTTGGATTTTTGAAAATTATTTTGACCTTGTAGCATTGGTTTCTTAAAGGAACAGTTCACCCAAAATACATAAAAAAAGCTTTAAAAAAGCCTCTCCATGTGCAGTCTATCCATCCAGATAGTTTCTATGCGATTTGGTAAGGTTTCCAGTCTGCCACTTTTACTGTCTTCTAGCACTCCAATAAAATGGGGTTGGATGGATGTTGTTTTTTGGGGGGGTTCAGACTGTCAAAAATGTACAGGCAAGTATAAATTTGGGTGGATATAATTTGGAGTTTTTCACATGTACATTTGTGCTCCACAAACCAATACCCAGGGAACTTCATGGTAGATTGGAAACCTGTCCAAATCACACAGAAACTATCTGGATGGATAGATTGCACTAAAGGGAAGCGGGAAAATGTCTTTTTTGTATTTTGGGTGAACTGTTTGTTTTTATCACCTGTTCCAGCACTGCAATTCGTTTCACAGCCTAATGGAAAAATCTCTCTCTCACCACCTCTCAGGAATTGTGCGGTCCTTACGTGTTTATCATCTTCACGGTCCTCCTCATCATCTTCTTCATCTTTACCTTCCTGCGTGTGCCTGAGACCAAAGGAAGGACCTTTGATGACATCGCGCAGGGATTTGCTGCCAACGCAGCCAGCCCATCCCGCTCTCCAGTTCCTGAAGGGCCGGTACCGGAGAACAAAGAAGCTCCGCCCACTTCTCCCACAGAAAAGGTCCCTATGGTGGATCTTCCCCCTGAGAAGTCAGGGGCACCACTAAGTCCTTAGAGAGGGGGCGGGGGGAGAATTAGGACACGAGACAGAAAACAGGGTTCAAGTACAAAGATGCTGCAAGTTATATTTTGTCACTTAATTGTCCATTAAGGATACGTCCAAGACAGGATTCATGATAGGCAGTGTTACAGGCAGGGACAATGAAAGAGAAGCTTTGAGATCATACTCAAGTCTGCTTATATGAGGATTGAAGTGTTACAACAGAGACAAAATTTTAGGTTTTTAACTTTGTTTATTATGTGCCTGTTCGGGGATTCCACAGTCCTCATAATTTTTAATGACTGTTTTTAGCTATTACAGATGCCAAAATAATTTATACCATTCAGTGTAAGCCTGCTTTAAACATGGGCCGAGCCTTAAATGAATTGCCACTACTTAATCTTTGTTGACATTCCAAGTGCCAGCCCCCAGCGCATTGCTATGTAAGAGGATCATTATATGTTAAGTGTTAAGCCCCAGGTCCTGAACTGCCCCTGGTGATAAAGGAGTGTAGGATTTGGAGGGGGGTTATGTATTGAGGTCAAGCTAATAAAACTGGTTTTAGAGTTCACTAGTTTGACCCAAAAAGGTTGACTTGGTATCATGTCTGTCTGTGTGGTGCATCTTTGTCCATAGACTAAACATGGAGGATACACTAGTCCCTCTCCTCTTCAGGCATGCCAAAACGATGCACTGACCGTAGACTTAAGCTAAATAGATCAAGGCATGTAGAGGATGTTGGTTTATAGAAAGAGGGTTTATATCTTCTCCCTGCCTTCCCTGCCATCCTGTCGTGCGAGCAGGTGTGTGTACTTGTGTGTCGTTTGAATTCGTCAGTCTAATGAAGACGTAACATGGGGACAGTTGTGTGTATTTGTATAGTCCGTGTCAAATTATTTGTATGGTAACAGACTGTAGACTACCACTGCCAAGCCTTAACAAGGTTTTCCTTCGGGCTCACTCCTCTTAAAACCAAAACCTAACCTTATGCTGTCAAAACAGTGCCAGGCCAGTTCTAGAGGAGATTTGCTATCGTTGTAGTGCAGTACTTTACAGTGTTCACCAGAATCTGGACATGAAAGCCCCAAAACTCAGGTGGCATTGTGTTACATACTATAGGGCTCAGGATCAAAGGCTTTGAGTTATTATGTAGTAGAAGATGCATATATCCGTCATTGTACTTGAAACTCCTTTGACATCATTAACTGTTTTGCTGCTTCATCACAGGTCACAAAATAAAATATCTTACAATCTTTTAAAAAAGTGTTAAGTCAAATCAAAAGTATTTGTTCAGTCAGTCATTTTGTCAGTTAAACAGTATTTTATCATTTTAGGGTTTCACAGAAATACATGGATTCAAAATTATTTTTTCTATTAAAATTTTTAGGTAATTCAGTAACAGCTATGTTGCTTTAAATGCTATGTTCCAACATTAACATTAGGGAGAGGTTATGTAAAGTAGAAACACTAAATGAATTGTATTTATTGCATGGGTGATACACAGCAACTGTGTTATCATCTCTAATTGTGTGTAATTGTGTGAAATCAAATGTGTTTACTTTGGAATTTAGTAATCATGATAATTGTTTACTATAACATGGCACACATGGTGGTTAAAGATGTCTTGGAAATGTTTGCACAGTGTGTGCACTTAATATTCAGTCAGTATCTGTTTGCATCTTTTATCCGTACGTACACACACACTGATAGCCAAACAATTCTCAACATTTGAGCTTACAGCAGCATTTCATCTAGCATTTGCACTTTGGCAGTCTGATTACTTTTTAATGATTGTTAATACTGTGTGTGGTTCTCTGTTCAGTGTAAATATATGTCTTATGATGTGTAGGGTTATGGTGTTGTTGTTTGTTATGCATAATTCATGTTATATACATCCTGTTACGGAAATTTCTTGCACTCTGGAAATTCTGTTACTGTGATCAATGTTACCATGTTGCTTTGCCATCGTCCACAATATAGTTCTAAATATTTCACAGCATCTTTTCAATATGTATATTTTGCAATTTCATTGATATGTTTTTCTTTTCTTTTCCTTTCTTTGTTTTGTTATAAAAGAAAGTGTAGAAATTGAGAGAGCTCATTGTGTGTGAGCGAATTGACAAACTGTATTATTATAGCCTCTTTTTCTCCTGTTATAATAAAATGAGTCACACTTGCTTTGAGCAACTAAAAGGAAATAAAATTGTCCATATTTTAAGGGAATGTGTGACTTGAATTTTGAACATCAGCACAAGTTTATTTTTTATAATGAATAATGCCATTAGTTGAAGCAAGTTTGTTGCCATAAATGTTTAATGTGACTGCAGTTGGTGTCCTCTTTCTGCTTAAGTGTAAGCATGGTAGTTTTTTCCTGGTATTTTGTCTGGTATCCATTTCTGCACTGTGGCAACTACATTTCCTTTTCTGCATTGCAGCAAAACCTCAAAAACTCTGAGCGGTTACTTTGCACTGTGCAGCTAACCAACACTCTGAAACACTGAAATAAAGCCATGAGTTACCAAACTGAAAACCTGCGACTTCAGTTTTTCTGTGGCTGCGGTTACGGTGCAGTTGGATTGAAAATCTATATTCTCGGTTATGTTGTCATTCTTGTGTGCGAGGAGTGGGACGTTATGACATCATTTTCATTTTAGATCAAATATACTCAAAAACCAAACCAGAGCACATTGAGATGTAAGGGAGTGGCCTATTAACCTTAAAGGGAAATTCCTCCAAAATTGACTGTAACCTTGCTATTCTGCAAAGCTGACATTCTCCGGACATTTGTCATTTTTGCTTTGGTTTCATGAGTGTTTCATGATGGGTTCTCAAGAAAATCAAAGCCTACGATGTCAGTGAATTGCATTGCCTGAAGTAGTGGAAAGATTTTTTTTAAAGGAGACTGCGCAGTGCAGTAGCCTTAAGTATTTTTATCTATTTAGACAGTTGGGAAGTGGAGTGGCAGACATTAGAGAGATGGGATTCAGTCCTGGGTTTGCAGGAGTGCACATGTACCTCCAGAGGAAGGACACTTAACCATCTGAAAGTCTAAAGTAATTCTCTCATGTCTTAAAATACGTGCAGATTTTCTTTAAATGGTTGGTTTTCCTTTTGAGTGGTTCAGGGATCAGAAGGTAAATGCTGGAAGATTGCTGTGAAATGTCCGCTTTGGCAGAGTAACAAGCTAAATATGAGTTTGGATGGGGTTCCTTTACCTTCTGCACCTTAGTGCCCAGTGTAAAGGGTCCCCGGCTGGCTGGGAATGGGGCCATCTAACTGTGTCAAGCCAGTAGGCAGGATCTCCCTGGAAGAGTCGGCTGAACTCTTAGTCATTGCAGTGAACTGGGGCATGAAAGCCAATCAACAAGCTGTAGTACTGTGGTCTGACCAGCGAGAGGCATACATCGACTAGGGCGATGGAGGGATGTTGAGAACCGTGTGTG